>VMDO01003073.1:0-151609 GCA_007922755.1 Pedetes capensis
AAAAAAAAAAAAAAAAAAAAAAAAAAAAAAAAAAAAAAAAAAAAAAAAAAAAAAAAAAGCACTGAATTGTGCACTGGAATATGATTAAAATGTTAAATTTGTTACTGTATCTTTTGCCATAATATAATCTTACTATATTTAAAAAGAAACAAAAAGTGTGGCAAGGTCCTTTTTTTTTTTTTCTTGCCATACTATGGGTTAAACCCAGGGCCTTGTGTTTGCTTTTGCTGTACCACTGAGCTACACCCCCAGCCTTTTTTTTTTTTTTTTTTTTTTACTTTTTGAGACAGGGTCTCAGTAAATTATGCAGACTGCCTCTAGTCTTGAATTTATCCTCCTGCCTCTGCCTCCCGAGCCACTGGGATTACAGGTGTGAGCTACCATGCTCCACTCAAGGCCCATTATTTTATAAACAAGGAACATGATGTGCATGAATGTGAAGAAATTTGCCAAAGTTCCCCATGGCTGGCAAACCAGCATGCTGGGGTTTTGTTGTAATTTGAATAAATCCTCAAAAATTCATGTATTGGAAATTTCATCCCCAAATTCATATGCTAATGTATCTGGCGGTGGGGCTTTTGAGATTTAAAAGAGTTCGTGAGTATGGGGCCCCCATGGTGGGATTAGCCGCTTGATAAGAAGAGGAAGAGAGACCTAAGTAACACAACTTTGACTAGCCACGTGATGCCCTCTGCCTTGTCATGATGCAACACGGAGGCCCTCACCAGAGCCAAGCAGATTCTGAGCAGATGCTGGCATGATGCTCTTAGACTTCCCAACTTCCAGGACCATGAAGCAAATAACTTTTCTTTATAAATAACCCAGCCTATGGTATTCTGTGGAAGCAACAGAAAACAGACTAAGAACAAAGAGCTGACTGTGTGATCTGGGTAAAAGGAAAGAATATTGAACTAGACCAGTTTTGCCACCAGCTTGCTCGTCCTACACCAGCTTGATTGTCCTCGTGGGCACTTCCCCTCCCTTCTCCAGCCCTCAGTGAGTTTTTTACTTGCCTGGCCTGGCCTGGGTGATCTTGAAGAACCTTCTACACCTTCGGCACTATTTGCTAAATAATTCTGAGCTTGATTTCCTGGCCCCACCCTCACCTCCAGATTATTTCTGAAGAACACAAGGCCCTTTTTTTTTTTTTTAATTGCAATACTGGAGGGTTGAACCCAGGGCTCTCATGTACACTAGGCAAATGCTCCACTAATGAGCCCACTCCCAGCCCCCTTTTTACTTTTTAATTTGAGACAGGGTCTTGCTAAATTGCACGGACTGCCTCTGGCCTCAAACCTATGATCCTCCTGCCTCAGCCTCCAGAGTTGCTAGGATTATAGGTATGCACCATGGTGCTGACAGGCTTAAATTGTCCCTGTTGTTAGCTGCCATCAAGTCAGGCCCAACTCATAGCAAGCCTATGTACAACAAAACAAAACAATCCCCAACAC
This sequence comes from Pedetes capensis, assembly GCA_007922755.1. Lineage (NCBI taxonomy): Eukaryota > Metazoa > Chordata > Mammalia > Rodentia > Pedetidae > Pedetes > Pedetes capensis. The sequence goes on from VMDO01003073.1 coordinate 1,452, forward strand.
TGTGCCATGCCCAGCACTATGTCAGTGCTTCTCTGCTATTCAGAGGTTTTTTTTTTTCTTTCAGTACTGGGGGGTTGAACCCAGGGCCTCGAAGTTGCACGCTTTTGCAAGTGCTGGATCACTGAGCTGCACCCCTAGCCCTTTTTTTTTTTTTTTTTACTTTTTGAGATAGGGTCTCACTAAATTACGCAGACTGCCTCTGGTCTCTAACCTGCGATCCCCCTGCCTCCGCCTCCCACCCAAGCTGTTGGGATCATAGGCATGCGCCACTGTGCCTGGCTTCATAGGGTTTTTGATGGCTAATTGTTACGGGAGTGGGCTTCTAGGTCCTTCTCCCATTTTTGTGGTGCTGGAGATTGAATCCAAGGCCTCAGAGTGTGCAAAGCAAGCACTCTACCAACTGAGCTAAACCCTAGCCACACAGTCTTAACAGGAAGACTAAATCTCACCAGCTAATGTCTCAGCCATTGGTCACATGTGGCTACTCTACATGTGAAATGTGGCTAGCTCAAATTGAGATGGATTGTAAGTGTAAAATACACAATGGTTCTTGAAGACTCAGCACAAGGAAAAGAATGTAAAATCTCAATTGTTTTTTCTTTTTGATACAGGGTCTCAATGTAGCCTTTGTTGATGTCGAACTTGCTTATCCTCCCACTGTAGTCTCCTGAGTGTAGAATTATCTGCACACACCATCATGGCTGGCATTTTTTTTTTTTTTTTTTGGTGGTACTGAGGGTTGGACCCAGGGCCTCACGCTTGCATGCTCTGCAAGTGCTGGACCACTGAGCTGCACCCCCAGCCGATTTTTTACTTTTACATTTTTTACTTTTTGAGACAGGGTCTGGCTAAGTTACACAGACTGCCTCTGGTCTTGAACTTTCCCCAGCGGCTGAGATTACAGTCATGTGCCACCGCGCCCGGCAGGCATTTTTTTTTTTTTTTTTTTTTTTTAAGATAGCTCTTGTTATGTTGCTCAGGGTGGTCTTGAACCCCTGAGCTCATGTGATCTTGCTTTAGCCTCCTGAGTGGCTGGGACTACAGATGCATGCCACTGCACCCACCTTATTATTTTTACATGGATTATACGATGACGTGATAATGTTTTAGATATAGTGTAATGTATACTACAGGATATGGATAGTGCAGGACAGGATAGAGTATATTGTTAAAACTTGTTTTACCTGTTTCTTTTTATTTTTTTTTTCAAATGTGGCTACTAGAAAGGCTAAAAGCGCACATGGGGTTCATGTTGTATTTCTATTGTACAGTGCTCTGACTCTAAACCCCACCAACATTATTGGAATGCTCATAGAATGGCCCCCATGACACCCTTAATATGGTTATGCGTGCTGGGAAGCCGGGGGCTTGCTGTTATCCTGCTCTGGGAACGTAGCCAGCGCTTTGGGTTCGGAAACCACAAGGGTGTCCCTCTTATCTTCCTTAATGCTTATATTCTTTAATTATACAAAAATTAGATCCTGTTAAAAATAGAACAGTGTAAAAGGCATAAAAACGTACTGCCTTCTCTCATCCCCTTGAAGTCACTGACATTATTTCTCTATGGTGAAAAAACATGCATATGTATGAAGGGTTTTTTCTTGTCTATAGCTTAGAAAGATATAATACTATGTAAGTATTATACTATGTATATTATACTATGTAAGTATTATACTAATACTATGTAAGTATATATATTATTTTCTCTCTTAAATTATGGTCATCCTAAAAAATTATGGTCATCCTTCCATACCAATACATTCTGAACTATTTCTCTTTTCCTTTTTCTCCTATTTATTCATTCATTCATTCATTCATTCATTTATGTAACAGGGTCTTAATATGTAGCCCAGGCTAGTCTTGAACTCACAATTCTCCTGCCCCCTCCTCAAGTGAGTGCTGGGATTACAGATGTGTACACCCTTGCCCAGCCATTTACATCTTTTCCTATAAAATTGCCACTTAAAATCTGAGGTCCAATTATCTCAGCCTTTTTTCCCTCATCAATTTGTAGGAGTTCTTTGTACAGTACAGATATTTACTTAATATTAAAGCCTTCAAATTTGTATCATTAGCCCATATCTCTCTCATGAAGTCCAGACACAGATCCAATTCCATGTGGATGACTTAGAGGCATCTCAAATTTATATCCTACTGTAGGTTCACACTGCTATAACAAAATACCTTAGACTGGGTAGCTTATTTGTTGTTAGGTGCCATCCAGTCGGGTCCAACTCATAGCGACCCTATGTACAACAAAATGAAACACTCTCTGACACTGTGCCATGCACTATTGTCAGTGCTTCTCTGCTATTCATAGAGTTTTCAATGGCAGATTGTTTTGGGAGTGGATTGCCAGCTTCTTCTCCCTAGTCTGCAGCACCTGATATTCCCAGGCAGTCTCCCATTCAAGGACTAACCAGGCCAATCCTGCTTAGTTTACAAGATCAGGTGGGATTGGATGTTAGGGTGCTATGGCTGCAGACAGGGTAGCTTACAAATAACAGAAATTATTTCCCATGGTCCTGAAGGCCGGAAATCAAGTGTTGGTGTATTTGCTGTGTGGAACATCTGTGCTGGGTCACAGATGGTGCTTTCTTACTGTGTCATCACATGTAGGAGGGATAAGGCAGCTTTCTGGGGATCTTCCTTTCTTTCTTTCTTTTTTTTTTTTTTTTTTCTCTTTTCTTTCATGGTGCTGAGGATCAAACCCAGGGCCATGCACATGCTAGGCAAGCACTCTGCCACTGCTTTACACCCCCAACCCTTAATTTTTTGAGATAGAGTCTGTAGTTCAAGCTGACTAAACTCGCCTCTTGAGTGTTGGAATTATAAGCAAGCACTAGCATACCTAGCTTGGGGCATCTTTTGAAAGGGCAGAATCCCATTTTTGAGGGCTCTGCCCTCATGACCTAATCATTTCCTAATGGCCTTATCTCCTAACACCATCAGGCTGGTGATTAGATTTCAACCTGGGAATCTGGAAGGATGCATTTATATCATAACAATCTCTAAAATTGAGTCTCTGATCTTCCATAGAAAATCTGTCTCTCTCACAATGTTTTCCATTTCAGTCAATAGCAGTCCCATCCTTCCATTTGCTCTAGTTCATTTTTGACTGTTCTCTTTGACAACTCAAATTCAATCACGTTTAGTGATTGCTCTAACAACCTACATCCAAATCTGACCACTTAATTCTACCATAGCGATTGTCATCATGTCATCATCATCTCTCTTGTGGATTTTTGCAGTAGCAATAATTATCCTGAGCAATCAAATATTTTCTATTGTTTTTGTCCATCTCAAGAGCAGCCAGGATACTTATAGAATCGTGAAACATAAGTCATTATCAGGTCAACCCTTGTGCCTTATGCCCTCTACAGACTTCCAGCCTCACTCAGATTGAAAGCCAACGTCATTTCAATGGCCCACAGGGCCCTCCTCCACTTCTGCTATTCCTATTCTCCACTATCCCAGGCTCCAGGCTTACTGGTTTTTTGCTCTTCCTTGAACCAGTCAGACTTGCTCCTGCCCCAGGACTTTTTGACTTCTACTTTCTAGCTGCCTGCATCAGTAGCCCTGTGGCATCTGATTCTGTCAGATCTCGGAAGCTAAGCAGGGTTGGGCCTGGTTAATACTTGGATGGGGCCCGCCTGGGAACACCAGCTGCTGTAGGTGTGGGAGACAGACCTGGCAACCCACTCCCAAAAATCAATTCGCCATTGAAAACCCTATGAACAGCAGAGAAGCACTGACAATAGTGTTTTGCCTGTTGTACGTAGGGTCGCTATGAGTCGGATACTGACTTGACAGCACCTAACAACAACAACAATAACTTTCTGGCTGGAACGATCTTCCTCCAGAGGATGGCTTATTCTCTGTTTTCAAGGCTTCATTGCTATCTAACATGCTCTATGTTTTTAATCACTTGTCTCTCCCAACCATTGGTTTCTTTTCAATTTTTCCTTGTTTATTGCTATATCCTTGGTGCTGTCCATAAGGCAGGTGTTAAATACAATGTTGAATAACCATGTAGGCATATGTTTCTGAGTTTGCCACATTACTGTATGCTTTTGATATCTTCTATCACGCGTAAGTCTTTTAATTTACATACTCAAGTCTGTCAGTTTAAAACTTTTTCCTTAGGTTGAGGATGTAGCTCAGTGGTAGAGCACTTGCCTAGCATTCACCAAAGCCCTGGGTTAGACCCCCCCAAACCAGGGAGAAAACAAGCAAAAACAAAAGCAACCCAAAACTTTTCTTTGTGTGTTGTGTACTTGTGGCTTGAACCCAGGGTCTTGTGCATACTCTGAAGTACTCTACCACTGAGTTGCACGCCTCCAGCCTATACTTTACTTTTTGAGTTAAGGTCCCTCTAAATTACGGAGGCTGCCTTTGGCCTCGAATTTGTGATCTTCCTGCCTCGACCTCCCGAGTCACTGGGATTACAGAGAGTCTTTGGGATTACAGGCGTGCCCAACCTTGTCCCGCCTTGTCATTTTTTTAAGCCTCAACCTTTGGCCTCCTCAAAGATCGCTGTTGTAATTTTCTATTTTGTTGAACTTCTGACTGTGGAAAATTTCAAACACGCAACAGACTCAGCTCCTTATTTCTCAATTCGAAATTCCATCACGCAGGGATAGGTGCTTGTTTTTCACCGTCTGCAGTGTCGGCCAAGGCCCTTAGCGACCCCTGGGAATGTGGCTGCGAAGAATGAATTAATGGCAAGAGGGCTTCTTCCGGGCTGACGCCAGGCAGGCCCCGCGGGCGGCTGGCCGACTGAAGGCATTTGTCCTGACTTCTCCCTCCAAGCCAACCTTCCCCTGGACACTCAGGGTGCGGCCACCAGGCTCGGGTTTGGTCACAGCTGCCAGCACAAGAAGAGCCCTGACTTCTGGGTGAACAAAGTTTTCCGTGGGGTCGGCAGTTCCCGGCCCCACCCGCACCAGAGGCCGCCTCCCCCCGACTAGGCCTCTGCCTTCCGCGCTGCCCGCGCCCGCTCCCTCCAGTCCAACCCTCCTTTCCCCTCCCCCAGAGCACGGCGGTTGGTCGCGCGCCGTCGGCCTTCTCCCACCTTCTCCGCTAACGAGCGGGCTCTAGGCCCTCTAGGATTGGCTGCGCCTGAGAGCGTCCTCTTTCGGCCCCTCTGATTAGCTGCCACACGCGCGAGATGCGGCCTCTGATTGGCTAGGTTATCGCGCCTGCGCGGCGGGGTTCTCGGTCGCCAGCCATTCCTGGGGAGGACTGCCGGTCGTTCGGACGTCTTGCCTGTCGCTGGAGGAGAGGTCCCGGCTCTCCAGGAAGGCGGCCGCGGCGACAAAATGAAGATATTCGTGGGCAACGTCGATGGGGCGGACACGACGCCGGAGGAGCTGGCCGCCCTCTTCGAGCCCTACGGCACGGTCATGAGCTGCGCCGTCATGAAACAGTTCGCCTTCGTGCACATGCGCGAAAACGCAGGCGCGCTGCGCGCCATTGAGGCCCTGCACGGCCACGAGCTGCGGCCGGGGCGCGCGCTCGTGGTGGAGATGTCGCGCCCGAGGCCCATGAACACTTGGAAGATTTTCGTGGGCAATGTGTCGGCTGCATGCACGAGCCAGGAATTGCGCAGCCTCTTCGAGCGCCGCGGACGCGTCATCGAGTGTGACGTGGTGAAAGGTAACGCGGGGGCGCGCTCGGGGCACGCTGCCTGTTAGCCACGCCCCTTACCCGGGGTCGGTCACTGCGTGGTTGGGACGGGTGGGGAAGTGCGCGGGAGCGAGGCCGGAGGTGCTGGGGGCGCGTAGGGCCGAGCCACCCTCCTCCCCCGAAGTCCAGGCACCACTCATCAAGTGGGAGGGAACGACTCTGGGTGGATGCGGTGGCGATGGCGAGCGGAGCCACGGGGCCGGGCGCGCGCCAAAATCTTGCGAGCGTACCGGGGGCGCGCCTTTTCCTGGTCTCCTGGGCCTGGCAGAAATTGGGAAGTGACGGGCACAAGCCGGATCATGGAGCGGGGAAGATTTCGCCACTTCCCCACTTCCTCTTCAGACGTCGGTCAGAGCAAGGGGAGAGGGAAAAGGTGGGGGCTGACGCCCCGAGGCCGCCCTCGCGTTCCCTCCAGACGAATCCTCCCAAGCGGAAGGTAACGGGGCCCTTGGACATTTCTCGGGCTGGGACCTTTTAGGATTGTCTGGCATGGGTCTGCTCATGGGTACAGGAGGGGCCCCTTCCGAACCACTTTGACCTTTCAGTGTTTGGTGGGGTAGATGTGGCAGCTCTGTGCTTTCCAGCTCCCTCAAGCCTGGTTTTTTACCTTTGGGCTCGATTTTACATCTGTCAACTGGAAACTCCGACTTTTTGCATGTGGAAGGAGGCTTGTTTTATGAAGGCCCCCTTCCTAGCCTTTACTTGCCAAGCTGCGCCTCAGGGCATTATCATGGTTTTATAAGCTTGGTGACTTTACAAGGGAGCATACTCTGACTGAGGGGCATGTCGGGAGGGGTGTGCGAGAGGTCTTCGTTAAACTTTGGCTAAATAGTATTTACTCAGTACTTGTCATTGCTTGAGTAGTGTAATTCTAAGGGTAGATCGCTAGGTTGCCTTTTTGAGAAAATGTGACACCATGATTTAGGCTTGACTTCCTTTTTGGGACCCAGTGGACTTTTTCATAGTCTGAGATCTTAATCCCTTAAACTCCTACCCTTTTATGTTGGCAAGATTTGATGGGACAGCCCTTGAGTATGTGGCCAGTCTCTACTCCACTGGGGAACACATCAGTTAATTTTGCCTTGTCATTTTCAAGAATGCAGCCTGAGTGTGTCTGTGCCCTACCCCTGGTGTTGGATCCATACCCTGTGTGAGTTTTGAGGGCAGGAACTAAATGTGGGTGCAGGTGCTTGTTCATTTTCACCAGAGATATTTCATTTGCTGTCCTGGAAAGGCACATCTTTTGGGCCATTTCTTGTTCGTTCTTTATGTGGGAGAAGTATAAGGGGTCATAGTGTCCATTATTAGGAACAAGTCTTTGTTGTGTATTAATACTGCATTCTATTTTCCTCAACTCAGGTTATGCAAGTCCACAACTATCTGGAATCGGGCTTTCCTGCTGGGTGCTCTGAGACAGGCTGTGTGGTGCATGGATTTTTGCTTTTGTTTAAAGTAAAAGAGTGGGAAGGGTCTCAGACTGGCTAATTGGCCAGCAAATTGATGGGGGTATATGAGTCTTTATAAGAGTTTTGTGTTTAATTGATCTATCAAGTTTCTTTTGTGGTTCTTAGGCAGGATGGCAACTAGATTAGGAGTCTAGAATCCATTACTTCAGGGACCATTACTTGGAACCAGCACCAAGAGGCAGTGAGGGTGAAAGTGCATGATAGTCACATGACTTTTAGAATGCGGGCTGACTTCCTGTGAGAGTTAGAGGGAGAGTTTTGTACATTTTGTCCCTTCACGAACAAACAGCAGAAATGCACTGACTTCTTAAGGGAGGGATATTCAACTATTATTTGTAGTTAGATTGATATGTAACAATCCCAGATACACATTGATGTAAGAGACTGGGGAAAAGTTGAACATCATATTCCTCCACTGATGCCTTTGTCTTTGAGGTAAAAGAAAATGAGGTTTTAAAGTTAAAAATGTAGTGGAAGAGACTGGCTGTGGCTCTATAAATAGCTTACTCATCTCGTGGGCTGAGAATGGGCATTTGGTTGACTCTTCTGGTGTTGGCTGTGAGGTCTTTGAAAACCACAGAAGCTTGATATTGCACAGGATGACCAGCTGTGCTTTATTTCACAGGAAGAAAACAGTTGCTTGGTTACTCCAGGAACTTAGGTATGATATGTAGAGCAAAAATCTCTGCAGCAACAGTGATAACCACTCTCCACAGCTACAACTTACAGGGTGTTCAAAGATGAGCAGCTTCAGGAAACACAGACTTGAAGGGATGTCTCAAAGTCAGAAGAGGAAAATATCTCTTTTATGTGGGTTAGCTGTTCTTTTTGTACAGACCTCTGTAGTTTCAAGTTAAAGAGGTTTAGTCTTCTGAGGATGGGAAAACTCATTTTCTGGATTCTCTTAACTGTAGCAGTAGAGAAGTTGTGATACCATCAGAACATTAGGAGGACTCTGCAAAACACTGTTTGCTAATTTTTTTTTCCTGGTACAAGAGGGCTGAACCCCGGTCTTCATGCATATTTTTGCAAGTGCTCTACCACTGAGCTGTGGCCCCAGTTTTTTTATTTTTTATCTTGAGACAGGGTCTTTGTAAGTTACACAGGCTGCCGCTGCCCTCAGACCTGTGGTCTTCCTGCCTTTGCCCCAAGTTGCTGGGATTACATGTGTCTGCCATCACTCATGGCCGTGCTTATTAATCTTAATGCAGTTATTTCCTTTAGAGGTTTCCTTGAACTAGCCCTCTGGGCAAGTGTCCTTGAGTTCTTCCTATTCTGTTTCTTCTTCACAGTTGTAGGAATGGTTGGTTTTCTAGGCATCTTTGATAGGGCTAGTCTGAATTTGGCTGCTCACTGTGATGGGGCTTATTTAGCACTTATATATTTGAGTTAGCTGGACACCCTAGACATACTTTTTTCCCCCAATATCAGGCTAAGCAACTTCTTGATGAAAATTTGGCTATAATCATATCAGATGCCCTTCCCATTAGTTACTTAGCTAATTTGAATGGTAGTTGAATTATACATCTGAAGGCTCAGTTTTCTTCTTCTTTCTTGGTAGATGATCCCAGGGCCTTGTGCATGCTAAGTATATGCTCTACCACTGAGCTACATCCCCAGTCCTGAAATCTCAATTTCCTAATTTCCCCACTTGATACTGCTTTTTTTGACAGGGTCTTGTATGTAGCATAGGCTGGCTTCAATCTTGTGATTCTTCTGCTTCTGCCTCCCAAGTGCTGGGGTTGGAGGTATGCATCGGCATTCCCAGCACCACTTTGTCTTTTCATAAAATAAAGCTAAGTAGGGAGTTGAGTAGACAATGGAATATCCAGTTGCTCTTATAAATCCATTGAAATTTTTGTTGGATGTTTTCTGTAGCTCATTCTGGTCTCAGAAATTTGTAGACAGAATGATCAGGAACATAGTATGGTTCCTTAATCCTTCACAGTGCCAGGAAATTGTCCCTCTCCATTTCACTTACCCACCTCATCTATAAGCTCCAGCAAATCTTCCTGCTTTCTCTTTACTTTGTGTGGACCTTTCTGCTTGCCATTTCATTCTCCAGGGAATTGTACCATTCCTGAGGATCAGTTCAGTCTCTACTTTTAAAGAGGTCTTCGACCACCAGCTATTTATTGTTTTTAGGTTACTCTTCCAAAGGGGAGGTGAGAGATCAGATGACAATTCTAGTAGTCTGTAGCTAAGTGGAAAGGAACGTTTAGCTTTTCACAGTTGGTAACCAAGGAATCAGGTTCTGGCTGTGGGGGTGTTGCCTGGGTGTTGTGATAGTTCATTTTCTTTTACTATCTCTAGCAGCTTCCAATTTTACAGGTACAGATGGTATTTTTATTAGAGATGAAAAAATATTCCCTAGGAAAGTAATCTTTGCTTATTAGGTTTGAAGAATCATCATAATTCCTCATCATTCTGTAGCTGTTTATATGTCACAGGCAGTTTTGTCTTCTTGCTGGAACCTCCTAACTTTGAGGTTAGTAGGATATGTTTGTCAGATGGGGAAATAAATGGTAAGTTCTTTGAGATCTTATAACAGGTCAGTGATATTCTGGATCTAGAACTGAGACCTTTTAGTTCCTCACCTGGGATCCTTTATGTATTGCACTTTTAGCTTCTCCCTGTTGATTATTATGAGGTTGGTAGCATTGTACTCAAATCCAGAGACATGACTTGTTCTGTAGGAACAGCTAGAGAGAGCATCCTAGGATGAAAGTTTCTAAAAATAGGACACTTGGAGGCTATTAAAAGGATTTATTTTGGGAGAATGGAATTTTGGTAATTTCATTCAAGTAGCTTTTCATTTCTTAAACTGATGCAACAGATTGCATCCTGGCACTTGAATTTCTTCTTAAAGTAGCCAAAGGTCTAAAACGGGGTTAAGTGCAGGGCCTTATTTCTTAGGGACAGGTTTTTATTGTTCTTTAAATTCTGCTTTCACCATTGTGGTTTGTGAGTATGGGCGTCCACAAGAATTTCTTTCTACTCTTCTCCCTTGTAAAGTTTTCTTTGTGGTAGATGAATAGAGCTTTGAGATCACCATCCTGAGACCCTCTTCCAGTATAACTCATTCAGGTCTTGAACGAGACCCTCAGGTAACCTGCTAACTGCAGTAGTTGCAGCTTCTGTCTTGTAGCTGAGGAACCAGATTTTTCGTGTAAACAGTCCGCTGTATGAACAGAAACCCAAGGGTAAGGTATACTTAAAGAAGAAATGGTGAGGGATATAATGTGGCTTTGGAGAGGGGGTTTAGTTTCTGTACATGGAGTTTAGCTACTCCCCATCTAAACTAATTTTTTTTTTTTAGTTATGCTACACAGTCCTACCTTGTATGTGGACTTCTCAGGGATGGACTAGGGAAGCAAAGGGACATAAAAGAACTAGTTGAGGCTCTGGTCTTGGTGTTAACACATTGATGTGGGGCGAGCTGCATAGAAGTTTTGAGTGTGTTTGCCCCATACAGTGAAGATAATCACATTTTGTCCTGGTACCTCACAGGATTGCTGTGAGGCCCAAATGAGGTCATGTGCATGTAAGTGCTTTAAAAACTGGAAAGTAATGTGAAAAAGGGAAGATCACATTGGAGGAATTTTGTGACCTTGCTCATTGCATTCTAACTCTGTTGCCTTAATTGGACCTAGGCTAAGAGGTGGGTCATGTCAAGATGTGAGTGATTTGCAGTGTGTAAGAGCTGAGCCTCAAAGGTGAGCAGTAGTGTTTGTTGAGCTTGAGTTGAGAATACTGAGTAAAGGAATGATCCAGGAACCTTTTCTGCATTTTGTCTGCTGGTATACTTAGAGGAGCTATGAAGATTTTTATCCTGTTTTGTAGTTCATCTTTGCTCTTTCTTCTCTCACTAGGGAGCTGGGTGAGGTGGCAGAGGGCAATGGGCGAATGGGGAGATGGCCATAGTCAAAGGTGACTGCTTAGGATAATCAAGCTTTGTTACATGGGAGCCACATTTTATGACATACTCTTGGAGAGGAGGGTTTGGAGGCCTGGAGGTAGCTGGCAACAGCTGGGTGCTGTTGTGTGTCCAGTGTGGGACCCATTAGGTAGCATGCCCTGCCCCCCTAATTGCTAACCCTCTGTCTGCTGCTTTATCAGACTACGCGTTTGTTCACATGGAGAAGGAAGCAGATGCCAAAGCCGCCATCGCGCAGCTCAACGGCAAAGAAGTGAAGGGCAAGCGCATCAACGTGGAACTCTCAACCAAGGGTCAGAAGAAGGGGCCTGGCCTGGCTATCCAGTCTGGGGACAAGACCAAGAAACCAGGGGCTGGGGATACGGCATTCCCTGGAACTGGTGGCTTCTCTGCCACCTTCGACTACCAGCAGGCTTTTGGCAACAGCACTGGTGGCTTTGATGGGCAAGCCCGTCAGCCCACACCACCCTTCTTTGGTCGCGACCGCAGCCCCCTGCGCCGTTCACCTCCCCGAGCCTCTTATGTGGCTCCTCTGACGGCCCAGCCAGCCACCTACCGCGCTCAGCCCTCAGTATCACTGGGAGCTGCCTACAGGGCCCAGCCTTCTGCCTCGTTGGGTGTCGGCTATCGGACTCAGCCCATGACAGCCCAGGCAGCCTCTTACCGTGCTCAGCCCTCGGTCTCCCTTGGGGCCCCTTACAGGGGCCAGTTGGCTAGCCCTAGCTCCCAATCTGCTGCGGCTTCCTCGCTTGGCCCATATGGTGGAGCCCAGCCCTCGGCCTCGGCCCTCTCCTCCTATGGGGGTCAGGCAGCTGCGGCTTCTTCGCTCAACTCCTATGGGGCCCAGGGCTCTTCCCTTGCCTCCTATGGTAACCAGCCATCCTCTTATGGCGCCCAAGCTGCCTCCTCTTACGGGGTTCGTGCAGCTGCTTCCTCCTACAACACCCAGGGAGCAGCTTCCTCTCTAGGCTCCTATGGGGCTCAGGCAGCCTCCTATGGGGCTCAGTCTGCAGCCTCTTCATTAGCTTATGGAGGCCAGGCAGCTTCTTACAGTGCCCAGCCCTCAGCCTCTTACAATGCCCAGTCTGCCCCTTATGCTGCACAACAGGCTGCTTCCTACTCTTCCCAGCCTGCTGCTTATGTGGCACAGCCAGCCACAGCTGCTGCCTATGCCAGCCAGCCAGCTGCCTATGCTGCACAAGCCACTACCCCAATGGCTGGCTCTTACGGGGCCCAGCCGGTTGTTCAGACCCAGCTGAATAGTTATGGGGCTCAAGCATCGATGGGCCTGTCAGGCTCCTATGGCGCTCAGTCGGCTGCTGCGGCCACTGGCTCCTATGGTGCCGCAGCGGCCTATGGGGCCCAGCCTTCTGCCACCCTGGCAGCTCCTTACCGCACTCAGTCGTCAGCCTCATTGGCTGCTTCCTATGCTGCCCAGCAGCATCCCCAGGCTGCTGCCTCCTACCGTGGCCAGCCGGGCAGTGCCTACGATGGGGCAGGTCAGCCGTCTGCAGCCTACCTGTCTATGTCCCAGGGGGCCGTTGCCAACGCCAACAGCACCCCGCCGCCCTATGAGCGTACCCGCCTCTCCCCACCCCGGGCCAGCTACGACGATCCCTACAAAAAGGCTGTCGCCATGTCAAAAAGGTACTGTATGCCCCCCCGCCTCTGCCCCCAGCTGGGGCTTAGGGCAAGGGGCTGAGGTTGGCATGGGAGGGAAACTGGAGCCATTGGCCCCTCCCTTGGTCTTCTTTATTCCTGTGGGATGTCCAGAGGCTCAGCGGGTTGGTATCTGTGAACTTTTCTGGCCACCAGGGTTCAGGTAGAGCATAGCGCTCAGCCTGGGGTGGTACCAGCTAGTCAGACCGGGACAGTGTCACCAGTCCAGGCTAGCCCAAGTGCCATTGGAGCCACTGCCTGTACAATTGTGGCCCATAGCCTTTCCCACTGTCTGAAGGATCCTTAAGCCTGTTACCTGGTTGTCCTGGCTTTGGTGGGGTGGGCGTGAAAGAGTAGTTCTTTGGCACTCACTGGCTGAAGGCAAGCTTATGAGGTGCGTCCACTCTGTGGGAAGTTGGGGACCTTGCTTTCATCCGCCGTTCTGTTGATAAACAATCAAGGTCTTTCTGTGGCCCAGGGGTGGGGATATTTGCTGTTTGGGAAGGTAGACCAAAATTTACCTTGGTCAGTTTGGAAGGGAGGGCTTCAGTGGAGGGCTTAGTTTCCCACTGAGTTGAGCCCAGGCTTGATTTCTTGGCCTGGGTTGGATGATGACCTTTCTGGCAAAAGGAAACCAAACCGTTGGAGACCAATCTGATCACACCCTCCCTTGTCCCCATTGGCATCTCCCCCATGCCCACCTGGAGCCCTCCCCCAATTGTCTCATTCACCAACTGTCTTCTTCTCTCGACTAGGTATGGTTCCGACCGGCGTTTAGCCGAGCTCTCTGATTACCGCCGTTTATCAGAGTCGCAGCTTTCGTTCCGCCGCTCGCCGACAAAGTCCTCGCTGGATTACCGTCGCCTGCCCGATGCCCATTCCGATTACGCACGCTATTCGGGCTCCTATAATGATTACCTGCGGGCAGCTCAGATGCACTCTGGCTACCAGCGCCGCATGTAGGGCCATCCTGGGGATGGGGTACCACGGGGAGGGAGGGAGAGGAGAGGTAGGTAGGGTGCAGACCCAGGTTATAAGCACTCTGACCCATACCTCTCTCCTGGTTGCAGTTTTTCATCTCCTCCCTCTACCATGTGGGCCTTCCCCAGGAGACCATCCTTTTGAGTGTTTGGCAGTAATCTACTTTGTTCCTTCGCCTCAGCAGCACATCTTGCTACTGGCTCTAGATCTGCGGTTTCCCCTCTACCCTGCCTCCCATCTCTCCAGAATGGGACGTTCTTTTATGTTTTTGTTTTTTCCTGGCTCCCATTTATTTTTGTGCGCGATATTTAAGGTCGTCTGGATGGGGAAGCAACCTGCAACTGAGGTTGGCGGCGCCTTTTTAGATGTGAGGGAGGCCAGGAAAGGGTTAGCTCAACCATTTCCTATGCACTAAGCTGTGCCAGCATTCCAGGGGGCCCTAACTGTCCCTCTGTAGACTGTCGAGACTGAGATCCTGTTGGGACAGTTAGTTGGTATGTGTCCAAATCCCTGTTCACCACTGATGTTCTAGCTGATGGTGAGCAGCACAGTCCCAGTTCCCCATCTCCCCAAGTAGATGGTGTTAGAAAACCTTAATTTTTTTTCCCTCTTTTGTATGGACTACAAATAAAACTTGGGGCGATTTGCAGTTTGGAAACCTGGTTGTCATTGTCTTGATTGCACTCAGTGTCAGAGAGGAGCCATTTTGACATCCAGGAAGACATGATAACTAAAAGGAAGGCAGCCTGAGAACTCAGTGTGGGTATGGAAAGGGGTTTGAATGTGGGAATTAGAATGAATTCCCCTGTTGCCCAGAGGAATTTAGCTCTTTGGCATCCTGCTAGCATGCCATCTTTAAGACTGGAGAGTCCAGACCAGGTGGTTGGACTTTTCAATCTTCAACTTGAATCCATCACACCAAAATGCAGAAAATAATGCTCATTTTCCTCTCCTTATGCTTAACTGGCTTTTCTCCAGTTTAAAAAAAAATCCATGCTCTAGCAGAATGCTAGAGTTTGGCTTTTCTCAAATAAGAAATATGGGAATGGGCTGCTGTGGCATTAACAAGACTGGTGGGTCCTTCAGACATTGGGCTCGAGTAAGTTCTGGAGCTGGGACCTGGAAAGGAGCCATAGTGGAGTAGGGGTGCTGTCACTGTCTGGTCCTGCCCTGTGGTTGAAGAAAGGCTGGGCAAGGAAATTTGAAGCAGGAATGAGGCGTTCTGTCCATAGTCCTGGTACTTCGACTGTTGAGCCTCACCATGGAGCACCCTTCCTGTGTCCTGCCATCACAACGCCTGAGACTTCTTTCCCTGTCTCCATCTGTTACGGTTTTCAGATGGTCTTCTTGCTGGGTTTATATTTGAATGTATCATGACAGACTTTGGGGAGGGACTGGGGTGCAAGAGTGATCAAGCAAAGATACTAGGATTGGGTGAGAAATTGAAAAACTTTCTTTTTTCTCTCCAGTAGTGAGGGGGTTGAACCCATGGCCTTGTGCATATTTTGTGGGTACTCTACCACTGAACTGCACCCCCTTTTTTATCTTGAGACTGTCTTGCTAAGTTAATGCAGCCTGCCTCTGGCCTCGAACTTGTGATCCTCTTGCCTCCACCTCCAGAGTTTACAGGTGTGCGCCACAATGTCTGGCTTGAGGATTCTTTCTGCATTTTTAATTCAGAGCTGGGGGTTGAGAACCTGGTCCAAAAATACAGCAGTTCTCCCAAGGACAAGATGGAGTCTTGAACTTGGTGGGTGAATGAAAGAAGACTGGTTGAGAGGGGTGATAACAAGAAAACCTACTGATGCTCCTTTGGGAAGGGTGCTTCAGAAACTTGATTTGGGAGCCTGCTGGGTCAAGATGACTTTGGGAAGGGTGTGTGTGTGTGTGTGTGTGTGTGTGTGTGTGTGTGTGTGTGTACACGTATGTATGTGGATGTAGGTGTGTGGTAGAGTCCAGTTGGGTTGTCTCTGCCTCCTTCATTGGCTTCACGCGAACTTGCTTGGAATAGTTTGCCTTGGAAGTCCTCTTCCCTGTGCTCATCATGTAAAAACATGGCCTTACAACCATAAGCTCTTATTTGTGGATGCTACCAGGGGAATTCTGGGAATTACTGGGGCCATAGCTCTTTCCTTTGCTTCTCTTTCTGCTCATTGCCTTGCCTTCAGGTACTTTGCTGCTGCTTTCCATTTGTTTGTAGGTCTGGGGAAGAATGGAAAGAAAGCTTTGTTAGGTTTCTTATTCTTATATGTGACAATAGAATGATCTGAAAGCTGAGCTAACAAGCTGAGCTTTGATTATTACCCTGGAAAATTGAGGATTGATTATAGGTCTGTGAGTGTGGCCTTCGTATTTGCAATATTTCTTAACTTGTCAATATGGCTTTCTATCATCTACCTTTCTCTCCAGTGAGGGTTCTGCCATTGTCCTAGTACTGTGGTTCCTGCCAAAAACTGCTAATGTGTTCTCAGGGCCAGTGTTGATGTTGTTTATTTCAACCCCAAGCCTTCAGAGTGACGTGTCCTATTTGATCACTCTTACCTGCCTGTCACATTTAGATCCTGATGGCCTTTGCTGCCTCAGTCCTTAGGCTTCTCATTCAAGCCAGAAGGAGCTACAAAAGTAAATCATTTGTCATTTTCCTTTCTCTTGCAGATCATTTTAAAATGTCCTCCTTTTTATTTAAATTATGCCATGTGTGTTAATCCTCTAACCTCATTCTTTGCTTTTTATCGATTTTTGATCCAAGGTCCTATAACATGAGGAAAATTGGGTTTGGTGAATGGGAAGACAGACATTTAATGTGTGTTTTGGGAAAGTGGGCTCCTACTCTGTCTTTGGATCATTCAACTACACTGATCACCTTTACAACTTGGCCATCATTGGAGAAGTTTTTGTTGGTTTATTTCTGAAACAAGACCACAGAGGCTTCTAGCCTTGTCAGCCTGCTCTCTTCTGAGGTTTGGACCTTGTTTTAAATTTTGTCTCTTGTAATGGAGGTAATGGTACTATCACTGAAGGGCCACCCTCTATAGGTAGGGTACCTTTCTAATCATAAGCCTGGTTAACCTGTGTCAAACTCCTTGCACAGTCCATTGGTTTTCCAGGCATATTGTCTTATCAGCCCAAGTCAGTGGTATAGCATGGATGAGTGAAGTCATAATGAAAATAGTGACTAAGTTAATGGACTAGCACGTAATGGGAGTTTAGGTAATGGACATGATAAGACAGGATGTGGATAATTCATTCACCTAAATTCTGTAGGTAAATCTTTTAAAAAATGAGAGTTAAGAAGTTAGAGTCTATAGGGTTTTCCAGAAAAAGAAATTCTTAAAATTGGTTTTCAGGTCTAGCTCTGAATAATTTGAAATATGTTATATATAGTGCTTGAAATGCTATGCTGAGGTAGCTGATCCCTTGGGCTGAGGTAGAGAAATTTCCAGTCTAGAAAGCAAAACCTATCTCAATGGACTAGTTATGGTTAACAAATAGTGCTAGGCAAGTGGGAGGTAAGGAAGGATATTTCAGTCGGAGTAGTTAGAGAATTTTTTCTAGAGATACGATTTGATTTGAAAACTGACTTGTTACTGGGAGAGTAACTACTAAGACTGTTGTCTCAGATGTCTTGAATTTGAATCCTGGCTCTACTTCTTAGGTGTGTGATAATGGACATGGAATTCTGTCTTTGTTTTGTTATCCAACATTTATCGTAGTGCTAAGCACTATTGAAAAATGCTTTCCATATGTTAAACTTTATAACAACCAAATGCATTAGCTGAATCTATTTTACAGGTGGGGAAGTTTAGGCTATAGGCTAAGTGACTTTTCTTGAGATCATCTGGAGTTCAAGCGCTGGCACTACCAGGAGAAAGTGATGTGGATCAAGAAATTGAAGCTGTCCGGGACTTTGCTTGTAATCATGCTATACTAGTGTTGAGAAGGTCAACATGTGACAACTGTAGGTAGGGCCTCACAGTCATTTCTTGTTAAACACTAGCATCTCATAGAAATAAGGAGTTAGAAGAGTCTTGGGAGATTGGGATGGCCTGGTGAGCACTTCAGCTGAGCAAAGGACTTTAGGTAAACTGAGTGCAGGACACGCATTACAGTGAAGGCAGGGAATTTTTGCAGTTTGTGGTACATAGGATTGACTTAGGCTACTAGACTGTACCAGCTTTGGCCACCTTCAATCTCTGGCAGCACTTTTCTGTGTACTGGGATCCCATTCTTGTGAGTATGGAAAAGAAAGGTTACTGTATAAGGGGAGGGACATTATGGAAGACTAAAGATACAGGTGGCAGTAGGATTAGAGGCCTGGGATGCTTGCTTGGTTGGCCTGCTGGCTCCCTATGACCATCCATAGAGAATACTGGCTTTTAATCTGAGCCCTTGTCAGACTTATAATTCATTTCTGGACCAAGAGACAGGTATTTATTTCAATTATAAATTATTTATGTATATTCACCCTTAATGGTGTGATTATGTATTACTGTCTAAGTAGTTTTCACTGATACCAGTGTTTACCCTTAAATTTGGATTTGTCCTTCATTCCCTTTCAAGATTCTAGGCTTAGCTGAGCATGATAGTGCATACCTGTAATCCCAGCACCTTTAGGAGGCCTAGGCAGGATATTGGATGCAAATTGAAGGCCAGCCTAGGTTACACAGTAAGACCCTATCTAAAACACCCCCCCCCAAAAAAAAATTTAAAACCAGCAAAAATGTTTGTAGGCTGTCTTCAGCTCTCAGTGATATGCATGTAATACTACTTTTGTTGAAGATTACAGGCTGAATAGAAATTTATTCTTAGCTCTAATAAAGTGTCAGCTCTGGATGATTTTGGACAAGTCACTTCACCTCTTAGGGGCCTGGTAGTTTTGTCAGTAAATTAATCACCAGAGTGGTGGTGGCACATGCCTGTAATTCCCAGCACTTGGGAGGTTGAGGTTGGAGAATCACTTGCACCTGAGCTCATAAGGTTTAGACCAGCCTGGGCAATATAGCAAGACCCTATCTCGGGGGGAAATAAAATCACAAAGGGTCTAGCTAGGTAAGCATTCTATCACTCAGGTGTATCCTTAGTCCAGACAAATAAGGAAGGTGTTTTTAAAACATTATTCCATTGACTGTCATTCTCAATAGATGATGAGCAAAATAGAGCATTTGAATCAGATGTCTTTCCTTTTTTTTTTTTTTAAGGGGCAAATGTTACAATAAAATACGTTTGCGCAAATGAATACCAGTTGAAGGTAACCTACAAACCTTCATTTCGCTGTATTTGTCAAAGTGGTGCTCAAAAGCTGTTAGCCTTGGCTACCTTGGCTTTTTGGGCACCTGCTTTTCTGTTTGAAGGAGCTGGGAAAATTACAGTAGGTGATAGGAGTAAAGGTGTATGTGTGTAGTGCTAAGTGTCCAGGTTCCTCCTGCCCCGTGCTGGTGATAGAACTGTCTCATACATGCTAGGCAAATGCTTTACCACTGATCTATCCCCTAGCCCTACATCCACATTCTTAACCTGACACTGACCAAAAATCCAAAGTTACTTTCCTCCTTTTGGTTACCAAGACGTTATGTCATGTACTAGGTGCCATGGCACATGCCTGTAATTCCAGTGACTGCGGAGGCAGGAGGATCACGAGTTTTGAGACCAGAGGCAGCCTGCACAACTTAGCAAGACCCTGTCTCAAAAATAAAAAATGGGCTAGGGGTGCAGCTTAGTGGTAGAGTGCTTGCTTAGCATGCATGAGACCCTGCATTCAAACACCAGTACTGGGGAAAAAGTTATGTCATGCATTCATTATTTGTTAACTTAGTGAACAGATAATATTGAGTGTCTTCCATGTGCCAAGTGCAATTCTAACACTGGGGATATATAGTATGGGATAAAAACAAGTATTTGCTAGGAACAGGAAAAGGGCAGAAAATCAACAAACAGAATATCAAGTGATAGTATTTAGAAAAATAGCATGGAGTCATGGGATAGAGTTGTAAGGCAGAGTTGGAGTTGGGAGCCTTTAGATGGGATGAACAGTGAAGGATCCGAAGAAAGAATATTCCACTCTGAATGAGCTTGAGACAATAAGGCCGAGTGTGTTTGGAGGCAAGGACCAGATTGGGAAGTGTATTAATTCAAGGAAGAGAGTTTGAATTTCTTTCTCTCAATAGTAATGGATTTTAAAAAGCAGGGGGATGGTATAATATGGCTCATTTAGTTGGATGACTTTCAGTGAACTTTAGATCTAGTGGGCTATCAAAAGGCAAATCAAGTAGTTAGATGGGGGTGGGGGCATAGGGTGAAGGTCTAAGGTCTTGATGCCTGTATATTGGCATGAGTTGTGATCCTGGAATTTGCATTCCCAGCCTCTTCCCTTTTGACCTGTAGAGATTTTTAGTTTCATGGAATAAGTTGACCTTGTATGCTATGTTATTGCAGAAGTTTTCTTTAGGCCTTTTGAGACACAAAGAATTAAGATGATCAAACTGAAAGGTGAGAAGATTTCTATACTGTATGTATTTTCTGGAGCAGACTGGGTTGTCACATAATGTTGCTCCCCTCCCCAAAAGGGCTTGTGCAACAGATTGACAGAATTTGTTTTCTTCATACTGGTCCTGTGGCCTATACTAATCTCAAGTGCATCAGAATCCACAATTAAATGGATCATGGTTAGTGATCACATCTTTAAATGTCATATTTTGACTTTGAGAATTTACCTTTTTCCACCCTAGAATAAATTGACCAGTTTTCTACTATTGGAGTCTTTAATCATGTAGGGTTTTAAAAAACCCATTCTTTTCCAGTATTTTGACCTTCCATGCCTTTTTTTGGGAGAAGGACCTGGCAACCCCCTCCCAAAAATCAATCTGCCATTGAAAACCCTATGAACAGCAGAGAAGCACTGACAATCGTGTTTCCCCTGTTGTACAGAGGGTCGCTGAGTCGGATACCGACTTGACAACACCTAACAACAACCTAACAACATGCCTTTTTGCTTAACAACACCTGCTCTTCCCTTACACTCCCTTTTTTTTTTCTTCCTGTACTGGGGGTTGAACCTAGGGCCTGTCTCTTGCATGCTCTGCAAGTGCTGGATCACTGAGCTGCACCCTCAGCCCTTTTATTACTTTTTGAGACAGGGTCTTGCTAAATTAGGCAGACTGCCTCTGGTCTGGAATTTGCGATCCTCCTGCCTCTGCTCCTGAGCCGCTGGGATTACAGGCTTGCACCACCAAGCCCGGTTCCCCTTTTTTTTTCTTTGAAGTACTTGGGGGTTGAATCCACGACTTCACACATTTTGCAAGTGCTCTACCATAGGGATACACCCCCAGCCCTTTTTTTATTTTTCATTTTGAGTGGGTCTTGCTAAATTAGGCATGCTGCCTCTATCTAGACAGGAACTCGTGAGTCTGCCTTGCAGTTGCCGGAATTACAGGCGTGCTTCACAGCGCTTGGCTTCCCCTTTTGTTCTTTTGTGGCTACTTTGGGTATTAGTATGTTGTATTTGTGTCATTTCCACCTCTAATGATCCCTATCCTCATAAACAATTCACTGCTTTTCGCCTTTTTTTTTTTTTAATTGTTTTAAGTTTTTACATCCAGCACTTGCACCCTGTGTTAAGACCCTCTTCAAAAGCTGCTTTGCAAAGGGTTGGTGACTAAAGTTGCTTGTTCAATGAATACGATTTTATGTAAAGCAGCCAAAGGGTAAGAAAGAAAATGTAATGAGGGAGCTGGACCCTGTGAAGAATGTTCTTTTGATTGTATTTGTTTACAGCTGATTGTGACAAAGCTCTTCCCTCCTAAGGTCGGTTCTAAAGGGTTTTAAACCTACAGCTCTGGTCAATGGCGCCCAATAAAATAAAACAAAAAAACTTTGCTGCTCCCGTTTTTTCTCAGGGAGGGGTCGGGGGTCTCTTCTCAATCTCCATGGTCATGCAGAAATTTGTTAAGACTGGATCCTAGGAGGCTGGTTCCTAGAGGAAACTTGCCTCAGTACCCCCTGGGTAGTGCCGCCTTCTGGCCCGTATCCGAGCCATTACACTGTAACCTAAAGCTAGACTCACTGACCGTTTCGGTTCTTTCAACTACCTACAAGTAGTTTTAATTTAGGGGTGCCTGCAGGACTTTTCAAGGCTACAGCACGTATTGCTGGCCGATGAAGGTTGGTTTTCTCCGGGAGGGGGGAGGGGCACTTCGGTTGTTTTTTGTTTAGTTTTTAAACCTGACGTTTGTCTGCATAAGCAATTGTCCACAGCATCCAGGCTGCGCGGGAGGGTGGCGTTTAGTAGTTTTGAAGGAGAAATTTGGAGTGGAAAGCGAAACGGGGCACAGGATACTGCCAAGCGTGTGCACGTGGAAGTGGTGAAATGTGAAAGCTTAACGAAGTTGGCGCCCTGAAGCTACAAACCGCCACACATGAGGGCCCTCGCTCGCTCCGCCTAATGGCGGGCCGCGCCTCGCCAGCAAACCCAACGTTCGTAGTTCCTCCTTCATGCCGACCTCTTGCCCAATCAGTGGCCTCGGCTTTGCTAGGTTGGTGCTCATTGGCTTTTGCGTAAAAACTCTGGGGTTACTGACGTTTCCACCTCTTCCCGGCCTCTCAGGTAATTGGCGTTCGCGGCAACCAATCAGGAAGAGGATCTCCGGGAACCCCGGCCTTTTACCTTATTGAACGGCCAATCTGGTGGTAGGTTCACCTCCCCCTTTCTACCCAGAGTCACTGCTGCGACCGCCGCCATTTTAGCGTTTTGTCAGAAGCGTCCGCCCCGCGAAGAAGAGGCCTTGCTGATTTCTGTGCGGTGAGAGACTGGGTCCTTCCACTGTCTTTTCCTTTGCTAAATCTTACCTTACTCCCCTGGGCATCGAGGGTGTCCTAGTGGGGCCTTGGCCTGCGCACTCGTCGCTGAGCGCCGACCTCGGTCCTTGGCAGCGCGCGGTAAGCCTGGAGGAGCCCTTCCCCCACCCCGCCCCCCGGGAGTTCCTTGCTTTACCCCTACCCTGCCCTTTACCCTACTTGGCTCAGTTTCTTTCTTCAAGGTTTTCATAGCGATAACCCTTAGACTTAGTGTTATAACTACCTTTTGGAGTTTCTCAGACCCTGGGACATCGTTGCCTGGCTAACGAATCTCCAGTCCCTTTCTCTGGCCAGACATTTATTCATTCTGCAGGAGCTTGTAGGACGGTACCTCAGGAAAGGCGTTCATTATTGCAGCACTTTGCTGTACTCGCCTCGTTGTTTATTTCTTCCAAAGGAAACTCCTAAATATAACTATTTCAAGGCTCATTTTTCCGGAAATGGTGGTAACTGAGAGAGGAAGAGCCAATTCGTAATTTCAAGCACTTAATCAGCAAGTCACGTACTTAACACTTTTGTTGTCTGAATGTCTTCACAGTGTACAGAAAAGCCTAATATCCCTAGCTCTTCATTATGTAGGAAACTCTGATTCCCCTTCCTGTTTGACGGTGTCCAACTCTTAAACCCTTTGACTAGGGCTGGGGATGTAGCTTAGTGGCAGAGCTCTTGCCTAGCATGCACAACGCCATGGATTTGACCCCAGCATCACAAAAACCCCTTTGACTATTAAAGGATTGTCCTGTTACAGATCTTCTCGTTCTTAGAAGGTCTGTGGCCGATACTATAACAGGCCCCTTCTTATGCTTTTTTTTTTCGTTTTGATAACTGGGAGGTGTGAGTGTGGGCATGTGTGAGATTGTTTGAAACTATATGCCAGAGTGAAAGGAGTAGGTGTTTTCTTTCTTTTTGCTTTGCTTTTTTAAATGATGTGGGCCTAAGACCTTTCCTTAAAAATCTTTTTCCCCCCCTCTACAGGCTGTGTAGAGATGGTGAAGCTGTTCATTGGAAACCTGCCCCGGGAAGCCACAGAGCAGGAGATCCGCTCACTCTTTGAGCAGTATGGGAAGGTGCTGGAATGTGACATTATTAAGAACTATGGCTTTGTGCACATAGAAGACAAAACTGCAGCTGAGGATGCGATACGCAACCTGCACCACTACAAGCTTCATGGGGTGAATATCAATGTGGAAGCTAGCAAGAATAAGAGCAAAACCTCAACAAAGTTGCATGTAGGCAACATCAGCCCCACCTGCACCAACAAGGAGCTTCGGGCCAAGTTTGAAGAGTATGGTCCAGTCATCGAATGTGACATCGTAAAAGATTATGCCTTTGTACACATGGAGCGGGCAGAGGATGCGGTGGAGGCCATCAGGGGCCTTGATAACACAGAGTTTCAAGGTGAACCACTCTCTTTGAGTAGAGAGCTGAACACAAGGCTATGTGCAGAAAGAAATTGGATAAGTAAAGGGAAGAGTTGGGGTAGAGATGTGACTGTTGGCTCGCTGATGATGAAGAATGAGTGATACCTAAGATGAATTGGTGAATGCATGAGATTTAGAACCTTTACTTTAGGCAAATCATGTCCCCTGGAGAAAACCACTTAGTTTTCTTTTAAAGCTGGCAAGGCTTTTGAGTCTCTCTTGTTTAGGTCTTTCCTCTGAAAACTTACTTTTTTTTGAGCGGGGTGGGGCATTACAGCACATTGTAGAGTGCTTCACTCAAGTGTTGCCTCAGTACAGTATCACCATTATTATGCCTCGTATACAAAGAACCAGTTACAGCAACACTTTTAACAGCAAAATCCAGTTAATCTCCCCCAGTTTACCCCAGCTCTTAGTGTTTCAGTAAAGATAAATAGTCTTAAAAGGCTATGTTGTTGTTGTATGCCATCGAGTCGGTATCCAACTCATAGCGACCCTCATAGGGTTTTCAATGGCTGACTGTTTCAGGATTGCCTTGGGAGTGGATTGCCAGGCCCTTCTCCCATTTTTGTGGTGCTGGGAATTGAACTTGGGACCTCAGAGACTGCAGCACAGTGCTCTACCAACTGAGCTAAATCCCAGCTAAAAGGCTATAGTATAGTTAATTTTGTATTATAACTGTACCAAGGAGTACTTTTTTTCCCCCTTCCAGTGCTGAGGGTGCTGAATTCAGGGCTTTGTGCATACTTTGCAAGCGCTCTGCCACTGAGCTGCACCCCCAGTCCATTTTTTATTTTTTATTTTGTAACGGGTTCACTAAGTTACACAGGCTGCCTCTGGCCTTGAACCTCTGATCTGCCTGCCTCTACCTCCCCAGTCACTGGGATTACGGGTGTACACTACCATTCCTAGCCAAGGGCTTGCATTTGGAAAGCCACACTAGAGTTAAAATCTGATTTCAGGAATCTGTGAGGAGGAGGGATTGGGATTTGGGGCAATAATGAATGGCGTGTGTTAAAATTGGTTTGGGGAGGTGGACTGACTTCATCATTTTTGGTGAATGGAGTACTTGGTTAAGTGTTACCATGGAACCTTGATTAGATGAATTATTTTTGTGTCTGGAGGGCAGCATGGGTGGTGATGTGGATTGTTAACTTTATTTGGAAGGTATTAGCTTAGTTTAAGATCTAAACTCCTTTGTAAAGAGTGTCTTTTAGGAGATAATAACCATGGTGAGTAGCCAACTGAACACTGACCTCTTCCATTTGTTTGGGTCTCCAGTGTCCAAACTTTTCCCAGTGCTTATAGTTAACTTCCAAATTATAGTGTATTCTCATAACTCATGGCTGTATTTCAAATTATGTTTTTACCATATTAACATGAACAAATAGTGGCTGGTTCTTTCCCTGAGTACTTCTTTTGTTAGGAGGAGTTTTATTGCCATCTTTGGTATTCATTTCCTTTAAATTGGATGTTAGAGCTAAAGATCTGATCATCCCCCCATGTAATGAGTTACCTGTGTCATGGGCATTGCTGTGCATTATTAAAAGAGTCACAGGTCTCAGGTCTAGTTTGCTTTTCTTTTTTAATTGGCAAGTTGGGAATTATTTTGTCAACAACTTAATTGGGAGCAAAGACTGTTCTTGTGGAGGGTTGTGGTGTGATACCTAATTTTGGGGCACTCTTCAATGCTTTAACCTACTTGCAGAAATAGTGTCTGCTTGTAGCGGTTACATGTGTAAGGAGAGGACATTATAGTCTGATTGAGGGCATATTAATAACTAAGCACTTGAAACTGTAGCTCTGATGCTAACCCATTGTTTAGTTATGTTTACACTTTTCTTTTTTTAATATTACTCTGTGTGTGTGGGGGGATGCTGGTTCCTCATGCGTGCTAGGCAAGTCCTTTACCACCGAGCTACGCTCCCAGCCCCACTTTTGTGTGTGTGTGTGTGTGTGTGTGTGTGTGTGTGTGTGTGTGTGTGTGTGTGTCTCACTATGTTACTGAGGCTGTCCTTTAACTCCTGGGCTCAAATCATCCTGCTTCAGCCTCCCAAGTAGGTGGGACTAAAGATGTGCACCATCACTCAACATCACCATTTCATTTCTTAATACTATTCTAGTAAAATTGTAAGTATATGTTGAGTAGTGGTATTTACCAGACTGGTTTTTTGCCTTTCAGTTTTTCAATATTGGGTATGCTCCCTTTATTGTTTGCCCTCTTAAAATCTATTTCAGATGTTTTTAAATATTTACCTTCTCTTTATGGCATTAGCATTGACAAATTCTTAGACCAGGGTTTTTATTAATTACCTTGATATCTTGATTGTAATTTGTTGGTTTCTTGGTTGCACTTGGTTTCTCTGATTTTGGTAGGTGTCAAAGTAGCCCTCTGGGAAAATGCCAGACCCACGCTTGCCCTTTAAGGTATTTAAATGCTTTGTTGCCTATCTTAGTTCTTCTGATGACATGCAACCTAAACTTATCCAGTGTAATATTTAAACTGGGATTTGTTTTCAGTGTTTTTGTCCCATCTCCCCTTTTTCTAGTCTTCTAGAGTCTAATTTTAATTTTGCAGGCAAAATTAGAAATTTATCACTTTCTCTAATGTTAAGAGATTCTATCCTAGATTATTCTTTGGTTCTACCCATTCACCTCTTTGACATCTGTGTATAGGGTGTACTGTAGTCACATTGGGAAGATTTTGCTGGATTTGGAATCCTTCTGAGTTTTTGTTTACCAGTAAACTGATAGATCTTGTTGGTGGAGATAGCTTATGGGAAGACGCTGAGAATTTAGTTTTAACTTTTCTACAGGTTTCTGTTTTTGTTAGATTTCTTATAAGTATTGTCTTTCATTTTCAAAACACAAATGTGATTTTCAAAGAAAAATAGTGTTAGGTACGTGTTCGTGGAATTTCACATTCCTTCTTGGTGTATTTTTCAGACAGGTTCTCACTTTGTAGCCCAAGCTGGCCTTGAATTCTGCCATCCTCCCATCTTAGCCTCCTGAGTGCTGGGATTATAGGCATGCGCCACCACACCTGGCTGTCACACATTGTAATCTTGGTAAACTGAGTAGTTTAGTCCACTGATTATTACTGGTTATTCTCCACTTTCTACATCTTTCATCCTCCTCCTCTTCCACGGCTTATAATATTCTATATAAAAATAGGGGCATTTCGTGCAGCATACCCTATTTTCCTTCACTAGATGGCCACTAAAATTAGCTATCAGTTTGCTGAGACTCCTTAGGATAATTACCAAAAACAGTTATATAAAGCTCCCCTTTAAAAGGGAAGACTTTCCTTCAAATTGTGTGTTCCCAAACCTCCCTAGTTCATGCTACTTTTTCCAGAGATGAAGCTTGAAACTTGGCTGCTATGCTTAGCCTGGGATCACTTTTAAGTGATGGTAACTTCAGAGTCTTTTATTCTGTTCTCTTTGATTTGGGAGAAGATGTAAAACTGGACTTTACATTCTCTTTGCTTAATGGAATTAATCTTGGTGGTGAAGATAAGGGGTGTCGCAGACTTGTAGAACACTCTTATTTTGAATTCCTTTAGTGTTGGGTCACTATTTTAGGTAGGTTTTTTGTCCAGTTACTTGGCAGTGGATGAGATCTTTGGTTTTTAGTAAGAGCAAGTTCTTAAGCAGTAAACTGGTGTTATAGCTGTAACATTTCTTCACCTACTTGATTTTTGCCTGAAATGAGGTTATTATACTGAATTTGTACTGGGATTTTTTTTTTAAACTCTTTGGCAACTATGAGTGACACATTAAGAGTTGTTTAGGTAAAGCCATTGCTATGATCAGTGGCTGGGGTAGGGGCTTAGTTTATAACTACGAGTGATAGCAACCCTTCTTGCGTCTGTTTCTTCAAGGCAAACGAATGCACGTGCAGTTGTCCACCAGCCGGCTTAGGACTGCGCCCGGGATGGGAGACCAGAGCGGCTGCTATCGGTGCGGGAAAGAGGGGCACTGGTCCAAAGAGTGTCCAATAGATCGTTCGGGCCGCGTGGCAGACTTGACCGAGCAATATAATGAGCAATATGGAGCAGTGCGTACGCCTTACACCATGAGCTATGGGGATTCGTTGTATTACAACAACGCGTACGGAGCGCTCGATGCCTACTACAAGCGCTGCCGTGCTGCCCGGTCCTATGAGGCAGTGGCAGCTGCAGCTGCCTCTGCGTATAATTACGCAGAGCAGACCCTGTCCCAGCTGCCACAAGTCCAGAACACAGCCATGACCAGTCACCTCACCTCTACCTCTCTCGATCCCTACGATAGACATCTGTTGCCGACTTCAGGAGCTGCTGCTGCCACAGCTGCTGCTGCAGCAGCAGCTGCTGCTGCCGTTACTGCAGCTTCCACTTCATATTACGGGCGGGATCGGAGCCCCCTGCGTCGCGCTACAGCCCCAGTCCCCACTGTTGGAGAGGGCTACGGTTACGGGCATGAGAGTGAGTTGTCCCAAGCTTCAGCAGCCGCGCGGAATTCCCTGTACGACATGGCCCGATATGAGCGGGAGCAGTATGCGGATCGGGCGCGGTACTCGGCCTTTTAAAGCCTGAGGTGAGAGTGGTGGGGTGTTCCCTGTTCTGGTTTTGCCATGCCTCCTGCAGCCTAAAGGGCTCTAGTTAGGCTGCCCTGCTTGCTTGCCTTTGCAGGGTTAGGCTGAGGTTATTGGTATGGTTCCTAATTTAGGGACAAGTCCTAGATGCTTAACTTCAAAGTAAGTAAACGTCCTTGGCCCTCATGGCTATTTTTCCAGGGCTCCTGGTGGTGGGAGTCATTCTGATTCTGTTTGTGCCTGGAAGAGCAAAGAATGGTGTGCCTATGAATCTTGGATCACACCTGTGTTGCTATAATTGAACTGATTTTGGGACCCAGCCATTCAGAATCAGGTGTGCTATTTCTTAGAGCCTTTGTTGAGTTTCTTAGGTGTTCGACATTATAGGTCTTCAAGTTACCTATGCTCTTTGTGCTATGTGAAAGGTCTGATACAACCAGTAAAGATAAAGTCCATAACTCTACTTAATTGGTTATCACTGCTCAGGTCCCAGTTACTATGAAGACTACCAGAATGACATCATCTTGATCTTGAAGTGTATTTCTGACATTCCCAAACCATTCAGCCCCTATGTGTTCTATAGAATTTACTCAATGGTAAGTTGAGGTAGAGAGAAATACAAAATCTCTCTCCCACAAAAGTTGAAGAAGGAAGTGTGGGCATGGACTCAAATCCACCTTAGCTGCTCAGCTCGGATTTGATTCCTGAAAAGAGTGCCCCACTTCGTTATTATCTTTGAATCTGTCCTGTAAAGGCCTGTTATTTTGTTCAGGGTAGTGGTTTTTTGGTTTGCTTATTTGTTTTTATTTATTCATTCTACTTCCTGTGCCCACAGTGCTGGGTTTGACATCCTCTACTTCTTTGAAATGTATGGCAATAGAAGTATGCACACACCCTTATTAATTTTACTATCTTTGGTAATGTTGAAATCCAGAGTTGGGAGCTTTGCTGTAAGCATATCACTCCCTTTATCTTTGTTGACATTTAATTATGGACATTTAATACTCTTGAGCTTACCCGATTTACCTTGAGTCCTGGCTTTTTCCTCTACCAAACATTTTGAGCCTCATGATCCATTTGGCTCTACTTGAATGTTTTCTCTTTGGTGCTTCCAAGCTTTGGGCTCTTTAAGTTTTTGAGATTAGTGTTGTACTTTGGGTAATTCTCAACACCCTTAGTTTTGAGTAGCCCCAGTTTGTACCAGACATTACCATGGATCCTTAATTCTGTAGTAACAATATGAGTGGTAATTTGTCATCTTTTCAATAGGGCAGAAGTTACATGATTTGCCCAGATCCATTGGCTAGGAAATCACTGATTGGGCTGGAACAGAAATTTGAGTGACTTGATGTAGCTTACATATACCCTTTAGTGCCTTCTTTTAAAAGCTAGTTTCTTCCCTAGGCAGAGTTGGATGTTGTCAGGTCTTAGAACTTGTTCGTTTGATGTTACTTTTGTCTAGACCTTGAATGGTTTTTAACTTGGACCTTGGCAGTAACTCCCAGATTGAACCATACTGTTTATGTTTCATCCCAGAGAGCTAATTGGAACCTTTCTCTTTTTCTTGCTCTCTGATGACAGTTTGTGATGTGGGATTACTTTCTCTGGGGAATGCTAATGTTAACATCAAGAGCAATACAAATGGCTTTGTTTACTCTCATGAAAGAAGATTTACTGTTTAATTTGGAGAAAGGCCTTTATTATTTACCCTTCCCATTGATTCTCTCCTTTCCAAGCTCTTTTCATTTTCAGAAATTATGATGATACTGGGGAAGGGCACAAGAAACTTAAAAGGAGTGTCAAGTTATCAGACTTTATAAAGATACTCTTTGAGGTTTTAAGTGGGAAAGCCCTTTTGAGTTTTGCTGTAAAGCCCCTGTATTGTGCTCTCTTTCAGGTGGGATGTGTGTGGGCTGAAATTCCGAGCTGCAGTTGTGCATGAGAATACACCATTCGTGGTACCCCATCTCCGGGACGTTGTCGGCTCTGTGCATTCAGTCCCTCAGGAACCGTGGACCTTAATTTACCTTGCTGAGTTCAGACCTTCTCTTTTCTTTTCCTGTCTCCTGCCCATTTTCCTGTTCTTCTCGTTCAAAACTTCTGTAGCTTCCCATTCATGTTCTGTTCTCCCAGCAGGCCTCATTGTATGCAGAAGCTGGTGGGGGCTGTGCTGTCTCCTCCCCTCCTGCCTCCAGTGGGTGTTGGATTTGGGAATGACCTTGGTGAGAGAGTCACTGCTCCCAGATATTTTTTGGCCTGAAGGCTAGACCTGTAGAGTTGGATCACTTTTTTGTTTCCAGTGAAATAAATGTTTTTCAACTTAGGGTATGTGTGCTTTGAGAGAGTTCTTGCTTGCACTTCTTTCTGGCTTCTTTATTTGTACCTTGAAAAGAAGGGGAGGGTGTAAAGTTTAAGATACTCAGCTTTTTAAGAACATCACTATTTTTTTTTTTAATTGTAGATAGGACTTGTAGGTGTCAAAGGAAAAAGAAGTTACACAGATGAACCCAGGCAGGCAGCCTTATTCCAATGAAAACTTCTCCCACTGGTTCATTTTTGTTATAAAACCAGCTGCTTATTAGTAGTTGAGAGGTGTAGTTTTTAATTATTGCATACCCCTTCAGCTACCATTCTAGCCACTCTGTCAACATATCTAGCTTGACTTATTTCCAGGGAAGAGATCTAAGACAAGAAAAAGGTTTAAGGGAGGAGGTCACCTTTTCCCTTTGGAAAAATGAAGCTGTGGTTCCCCACCAGTGTGAGCATTTTGCTAGATCCATAGGCCACTTTTTGCTGCCTTTCACCATCTATTTGTATAGTTATGCCAAAATCCAGTGAATACTTGAATTGGTTCTTCGGCATATCGTAGCTTCTGTTTACAGCTTTAGATGATAAACAATGAAAGGACCTAGCAGTGAGCTTTTGATAAGCTTATTAAACAGTGAGGATTGGTTGAGTGCAAGGAAGAGCTGCCTTAGTTCCATGTTTCTATCAAAACAGTGTTTGTCTTCCATGATTTTATTGTTATACCTTCTTGATCCACTTTCAACATATTTGGGGCCATCAGAATCATTTATTCACCAAGTACTGAGCACCTCCTGTATGCCACACAATATGCTTTTATGAAAGGATAGTAGTGATGAGTGATAGAGATCACTAGTCTTTACTATGGTAGTGTCTCAGATTTTTCTCCTAGCTGCTTCTATCCCATTGATTTTAATTTGTAGGTTGCTAGGATTAGAACAGCTCTGTTGATAAGATGTAATTTATTCTATGATGTAAGGGCCTGTGGTGTTTTGTGTGTTCTCAGTCCTCCCAGCAAACATTTTTCTTACCAGTTTTTTCCCCCTTCCTGGGTGCTCTGCCAATGCCACCGCCTTTGGAAAAAGTTATGTGTAGAATCCCTTTTCCTCTAAAGGACAGGCCTATCACTGATCTACATTGACATTCTCATCATTATGCCCTTTGGTATGATGGAGAGTTTTGGCAATTTTCAGAAGATGTGGACTAACATCAATTCAACAAAGAGTTTTATTGAGTGATTCCTTTCAAAGTGGTGTTCCAGGTGCTAGGAACACAGTTTTACAGTTTATATTCTAGGCAGGGAGATAAAATGCATGAGAATTAGAGCACTCTATCTAAATGGAGATGGTCAGTGAAAGACTTTTCAGTGACACATCATAGATTGGACCTGGGCTATTTATTCCCTTCTTATTTTTTTTAAGAGACACAGTCTTGGTATGTTACCTAGGCTGGCCTTAAACTGGACTCAAGCAATCCTACCCCATCTTCTGAGCAGCTGAGGTTACAGGTGTGCACTGCTGTGCTGGCTGTGTTTTTGCATTATAAAAGAATTAAATTTAAGCTTGGTGTGTTAAAGGAAGTAATTTTTGCTTTCTGTTTTAAGAGCCTTGGGGCTAGAAATGTAGCCCAGAGTGCTTGGCTGGTATGTACAAGGTCCTGGTTCAATACCCAGCACTGCAAACAAAGCCTGCTTTTCCTGTAATAGAGACCGTATAGCAGTTTTATCATGGTCCATAGTTGGTCTGGCTTAAATGCTACATTCCATACGTCAGTGGGTTTTTTTAATGGGATGGTGAGAGGGAGACATGGATATGACAGGGCCTTGTAGTGTAGCCCAGGCTGACCTTGCAAAAGTTGCTCCTGGATGCTGTGGCACAGATATCCGTAATGCCAGTGACTCAGGAGGCTGAAGGAGTATCACTGGTTTGAGGTTATAAGCACCTTGCCCAACTTAAGGAGACCCTGTATTTAAAAAGTGGGGGCTGGGTGTGGTGGTGTACACCTGCAGTTCCCAGTACTCAGGAGGCAGAGGCAGGAGGATCATTGGAAGTTTGAGGCCACTGGGGTGTATATAGTTCTAGGCAAGCTGGGACAAAATAACAAGATCTTAACAGCAGAGGAGCAGGGAGGCTGAGGGTGCTTTTTAATGGTAGAGTGCTTGCCTAGCATGCATGAAGCCCTGGCTTCAGTCCCCTAGTACTGGGGAAAAAACCCTATTATCTGGGTATGGTGGTACAAGCCAGTATTCTCAGCCCCAGTATTCAGGGGACTGAGGCAGGAGGATCCAAAGTTCCAGAACAGCCTGAGCTCTGTTGAGTTGGTCTCAAAAAAACAACAAAAAACTGATTTGCTGAAAGGAAGTACGTTTTATGAGAAACAATCGGAAAGTAGTAAATTTGAAAATTATACAATTTGAAAAGACTGAATTTAAGACTCAGCTTTTCAACATTGAAGTGGTTTTTGTCTTAAGTTTCCAGTCAAGCCAGGCATGGTGGTGCAAGTCTGTAATCCCAGCGGCGCGGGAGGATCGCAGGTTCGATCGCAGGTTCGAGACCACAGCCAGTCTGTAATTTAGCGAGACCCTGTCTCAAAAAGTAAAAAAAAATGGGCCAGGGATGCAGCTCAGTGGTCCAGCACTTGCAGAACATGCAGGTGCAAGGCCCTGGGTTCAACCCCCAGTACGGGGGGGCGGGTTTCCCAGTCAAGTGAGTGGTGAGGCTACACAGTCTGCTGTGTAAATGGATACAGTAATAATGGCATCAGTTACCTCAGAAGTCAAAAGTATTGTTTCAACAGTAATGTTTTAAAACGCTGGTTTTTCTTAGCATTGCACCATTCTGTTTAGTAATGTAACTAGCAGCCACCTGTGAGCGGGCATTGGTTTTCACTGAGTGCTCACTGAATGCTTACTATGTGTAGCTGATATAGCGAATACATAGATGAATAGGGCATGGTGCCTATCCCCACTTTGTGTCCATTAGCTGGTGGTTGTCTGAGCCTTGGGTGTACAAGTAAGTGGTATTTCCTTGCAAGTCAGGTGGAGATAAAGACTATCTTATAATGCTGGCCCAGCTGGTTCCTAGTAGATCAGAGGACCTACAAGGGTGATTTGTGAGTTCTGTAGTTGTGTTAGGCCTCATTTTTGCTTTTAGTTTTCTTGTTACTAAGGATTTAAACCTGGGGCCTCAGGAGGGCTAAGCACATGCTGTGCCACTGAACTATACATCCAGCCTTTGTGTTAGACCTCTTTGACTCAAAAGTTTTCCAGACATCCTCAAAATTGGGGTTGACTTGGGTGAATACTAAATTAAACCAAGCTCTTTGCCCTAGGTGGGGCTGGAGCTTAGCTCAGTTGTTAGAGCACTTGCTCTGCACCCTCTGAGGCCCTGGGTTCAATCCCTAGCACCACAAAAATGGGAGAAGGACCTGGCAGCCCACTGCTAAAACGATCCGGTATCATAAATCGTGTGAATGGCAGAGAAGCACTGATTTAGTGCTCGGCATGACACAGTGTCCTGGAGTGTTCTCTTTTATGGAGGATCGCTATAAGTCTGCCTAACTTCACAGCACCTAACAGCAGCAACAACTTTGCCCTAGAGCTGCATTAGTACTAAAGTAAATTCTGCTGCATCAATACTGAAATGTCACCAGGCGCAGTAGTGCACACCTGTAATCCCAGCGGCTCAGGAGGCGGAGGCAGGAGGATCGCAAGTTCAAGACCAGAGGCAGTCTGCATCATTTAGCAAGACCCTGTCTCAAAAAGTTAAAAAATGAGCTGGGGATGCAGCTCAGTGGTCCAGCACTTGCAGAGCATGCAAGCACGAGGCCCTGGGTTCAACCCCGAATACAGAAAAAAAAAAAAAAAAAAAAGCTGAAGTGTGGGGAGCTGGCCACGGTGGTGCACGCCTATAATCCCAGCAGCTCAGGAGGTGGCAGCAGGAGTATCATGAATTCTAGACCAGAGGCAGTCTGCACAACTTAGACCCTGTCTCAAAAAGTGGAGGGAAAAAAAAAAAAAAAGGCCCAGGGTACAGCTCAGTAGTACAGCACTTGGCAAAGCATGCAAGCACAAGGCCCTGGGTTCAACCGCTGTAATGCAAAAAACAAAACAAAACAAAACAAAAAAAACCCTGAAGTGTAGGGATTAAGTGCTATTTCAAATTACTCAAGTCATTTTGCTCAGTTCTTTGAGTTCTTAGACTGTCATGCTGAGGCAAAAGGAGTTTCCAGCATGGTGGTAGTTGGAAGCCCCAGGACAGTTCTACATTGGGCCTGGAGAACAGTAGTCTTTTGAAGCAGGAGAAGAGAAGTCCAAGAGGTGTCTGAAGCAAAAAAACCTCATTGAATATACTGAAATTTTGGGTTCATTTGGAGAGTTCAGAGCTGAATTACTGTTATGTAGAAAATAAAGGAGAAAATTTCAGTTAAATATTAGAGGAAACAAGTTTATAATAAAGTGTTGCAGTATTCACACCTTTAGTTCCAGTCCTTGGGAAGCTAAGGCACAAAGATGATGAGTTCAAGACCAGCCTGGCCTATATAGCAAGACTGTCCAAAAAAAACAACAACAACAACAAAAAAAAAATTCTATAAGCTGCTACAACAAAGTACCATAAATGAAGTGTTTTATATACAACAGAATTTTTCCTCACAGTTCTAGGCGCTAGATTTGGTGTCTAGCTTCTGTGTTGCTTTCCTGTGACAGAAGTGGTGAAGGATCTCCCTAGGGTTTCCTCTATAAGGGCAGTTATTCCATTTGTGAAGGCTCTGCCTTTATGTGTTAATCACCTTCCAAATCCCTCACCTCCTAATACTATCAACTTGGGGGTCTGTATTTCAGCGTAGAGATTGGGGTTGTGGCACGCAAGCATTTAGACCATAGCAGGGCCCAACTTTTGATACTTTTTAGTCCTAATGATGGCAGTACCAGGTAATTGTTAAAATTATCATCATCAAACTGATGAGGATGTATATATGGGTGGTTAGTGTGTATAAGAGCAATACTCTCCTGCCGGTTGTGGTGGCACACCTGAAATCCCAGCACTCAAGGCAGAGGCAAGAGGATCACTGTAAATTCAAGGCCAGCCTGGTCTACATAGCAAGATCCTGTCTCAAAAAAAAAAAAAAAAAAAAAAAGCAGTACTTTACATAGTAGAAATCAGTAGGTAATTTTTTTCTTTTTCTTTTCTTTTCTTTTTTTTTCTTTTTTTTTTGACAGGGTCTCTTTGTATAGCTCTGACTGGTCTCAAACTCAGTGATCCTCCTGCCTTGGCCTCCTGAGTGCTGGGATTACCCAGCTAGTTGTTGTTGTTGTTGTTAGGTGCTGTCGAGTCGGTATCTGACTCAGTGACCCTCATAGGGTTTTCAATGGCTGAGTGCTTCGGGATTGCCTTGGGAGTGGATTGCCAGGCCCTTCTCCCATTTTTGCGGTGCTGGGAATTGAACTCGGGGCCTCAAAGACTAGCGCTCTACCCACTGAGCTAAATCCCAGCCCCCACCCAGCTAGTAGTTAATTTTAAATGTGGCAACTGTGAGAATTAGGCACATCTTATTCAGAATCAGGTAAGAAACAGCTAAAAAGATAGAGGCAGTTGGTTTCTGAGGATGAAGGCACTGGGGACTTTTAAAGCCTTGGAGTACTGTTTGTCAAAGCATGTTCATGCACTAATTTGGTAAGAATAAAAGGTTTTGTTATGCTAACAGCTGTCTCCTGATTTAAGCCAGATGATGATGGTTTAACATGCAGTTAACTTTCTAGCTTCTCTGACCATATAGAAATTTTTTGTCAGGAGTAGGGATGTTTGTTACTTTGTGGCAGGTGAATACTACCCCTGAGATACAAAGCAGGGATGATGCTCCTTGTCCATCAAGGAGGTAAGACAAATAAAGATAAGTGAACCTCTGAGGTTGAACTGAGCTTTTTTTTCTTTTTTTCTTTTTTCTTTTCTTTTTGTGGCAGCAGTGGGAGTTGAACCCAAGACCTTGCACATACTTTGCAAGTGCTCTACCGCAGAGCTGCACCCCCAGCCCATTTAAAAAATTTTTATCTTCAGACAGGGTATCCCCAAGGTACACAGGCTGCCTTTGCCTTCAAACTTGGAATCCTTCTGTCTCCACCTCCCTGGTTGCTGGGAATATAGGCATGCACCACAGTTCTTGGCTAAACAGCATTTTATTACTACTCTGGTTTTGCCTACATTGTCAAGATCAACAGAGGGAAGCTGAGTGTTCCAGAGGGTGGTGTTTCCATTAAGGGCTGTGTGGGCTGGTTTCCTTTAGTCCCCGTTAATTAAGTATCCGATATGCTTAATTGTTTTCAGGTATGTACCAAGATGGGCCCTCTCAGTTTCACAATGTAAGGGATATTGACACCAAACTTAGGAGTCTAAAGCCTATTTAGTGTAGAACTTTCAGTCCAATCTGTTTCATCCAGAGTACTGCAGAGGGAAAGAAAATGTGTCTTACTCCTAGAGACTCAGGATGCAGAGGCAAGACGATCACAGGTTCGAGGCCAGAGGCAGCCTTCATAATTTAGCGAGACCCTGTCTCAAAATAAAAAATGAAAAAGGGGCTGGAGGTCCAGCACAGTGGTAGAACACTTGCAAAAGTATGTACCATGCCCTGGATTTAATCCCCTAGTACTGCAGAAAAATGAAAATGCCTTTTGCTTTCTTGAGCTGAACCAGGATGTCCTGATTTATCGACTTGAGATGGGTTTGAAGGAATAGACTTTAGTAGTGAACACTAAAAGTTTTTCCTGGGAAGGCTGAAAAGCAGTCTGGGAGCCCAGATGCATGTGAAAAAAAAATTTCCTGTAGAATTTCAGCATGGAACATCTATGAAGTGCAGAAGGCCTGGAAAAAAGGAGCCAGACATTGGATACATGCCTCAGTTAAAATGGAAAAAAAAAAGCACACCTGTTATCATAGCTACTTGAGGGGCTAAGGCAGGAGGATCACAAATTCAAGGACAGCCTGTGCAATTTAGTGAAACCCCATCTTGAAATTTAAACATTGGAGGTGTAGTTCAGTGGTAGAGTGCTTACTTAGCATTTGGGAGCCCTGGGTTTAATCCCCAGTACTGGGTGGAGAAAAAGCATGATGGCACATGCTTGTTGCCCCAGCTTCTTGAGAGACTGAGGCAGGAAGATCATTTGAGCCCAAGAATCCAAGGCCAGCCTTGGCAAAGGGGGAAAAAAAAAAGGATGGAATGAAATCATGAGGTTATTGGATATATTTCATCAATTCTTAGTTTCATGTTTTTTAATGTGCTTGAAATTTGAATATCCATACATCTCACAGGTTGACAGCTCTATATTTTAGTATCACATAAAATGAAGTGCCTTAAAATTAGTAGTATTTTGGATAAGATTTTAAAAATGGTTATTTGCTGGGTGTGGTGGTGCATGCATGTAATCCCAGCAACTTGTGAGGCACACTGGCAGGAGGATCTTGAGTCCAAGGCCAGGTGTCCTTTTAACTTAGACCCTGACTCAGAAAATAAAAAGTAAAAAATAGGCTGGGGGTACAGTCCAGTTGTAGAGTACTTCTATGCAAAGCCTTGGGTTCAACCCCCAAATAATGCCAAAAAGAAAATAAAAAGAAATGGTTATTTGACATGAATGCAATTTTATCAGTAAGCTTTTTCCCAGGGCTGGGGCTCAACTTTGGGCAGTAGACTGTTCCTACAAATGGAATGGCATTTTACATTTTGCTGCATGTCAAATTGTCCTCAGAAGTCATGCCACTTTATATTCCCATCTGTTTCTTGTTAAGTGTTACTGAGTCAGGCCCGATTCATAGTGACCCTATGTATAACAGAATGAAATACTCCCCGACACTGCTGTGTCCAGCATTATGTCAGTACTTCTCTGCTATTCATAGGGTTTTCAATGGATGATTATTTGGGGATTGTATCTAGAGTGGGCTGCCGGGTCCTTCTCTCGTTTTTGCTTTACTGGGGATTGAACCCAGGACCTCAGCAGAGAGCAGCACTCCCATCTGCTAGGTGTGCACATATTCCCTTACACCCTCACCAATGTCTTTTTTGACCTCTTTCCACTGGATAAATTACACATACATAGTGTCCTTGGGCTGCTGTATAGCTCAGTGGTAGAGTGTGTGCTTAGCATGCCCAAGGTCCTGGATTCAGTCCCCAGCACCAGAGTTGGGTGTGATGGCATAAACCTGCTGCCTTCAGAGGTAGGAGGATCACTTGAGCTCAGGGGTTTGAGACCAGCCTGGGCAGCATAGTATAACTCCTCCAAAAAAAAAAAAGTACCTGTCTTAGTACAGTCAGACTATTATAACAAAACACCAGTAACTAGGTAGCTTATAAACCAAAAAAATTCCTTTCTGTCATTTCTGAAGGCTCTGTGTCCCAAGGTGGTAGTGCCAGCATGATTAGGTTCCTCTTCCTGATTGTATACTACCTACTTCTTACTGTGTCATCACATGGCAAAAGGGAATGGAGTGATCTCTGGGATATTTTAAGGCTATTAAATACTATTTATGAAGTCTCTGCCCTTAAATGCAATTATCTTCCAAAGGCCCTACCCCCTAATAGGCCGGATAGGTTTAGGATTTTATTATTTATTTATTTTTGCAGTACTTGGGGGTCAAACTCACACATACTTTCACAAGTGGGGCTGCACCCCAATCCATGTTAGTCATGGTGGGTGAGGACATTTCTCTCTTCACTCACCTATTCTTTCTCCATCTTGTAACAGTTTACATTTATAGTGGATAGCATGCAAACCAAATTTGGGGCAGACACATAGTTTTTATGTTTTGTTTTGTTTTTTGAGACAGGGTCTTGATATGTAACCCAGGCTGGCATGGAACTCACAGTGCAGCCCAGGCTGGCCTGAAACTTGACATCATCCTGCCTCAGCCTCCTTAATTCTGAAATTACAGGCATGTACCGCCACACCTGGCTAGACATGTATATTTTTTTCTTTGTTTTGTAGTTATAGGGATCTAACCCAGAACCTCATCAAGTGCTCTAACACTGAAGTAGAGCTCCAACCCCCAGACACATACATTTTATCTCTTTAACTTTTTTTTCCCCGGTACTGGGGGTTGAACCCAGGGCCTCTCGCTTGCATGCTTGCAAAGTGCTGTACCACTGAGCTGCACCCCCAGCCCATTTTTTTACTTCTTGAAACAGGGTCTCGTTAAGTTGCTCAGACTGCCTCTGGTCTCGAACTTGTGATCCTCCTGCCTCTGCCTCCCGAGCTGCTGGGATTACAGGCAGACATCACTACACCTGACTTAATCTCTTTAATTTAAAAAAAAAAATGTCTTTAGCAAACTAGTGCCATTGGTAATCCAAGACAAAGCTTACTTGTAACATTGAAAACCTCCTTATATTTAGTGAAAGCTCATTATACTTGATTTGCCATAAATCTGCCCCAGTTCCATTTGGGTACATTGTTGTATTTGCACTGTTCTTTGTTTTCTCTAATAGGTACTATTCTTCACTTAGGTCTCATGGCCTTTTCCTTGAAAGTAGCCTTCAATACTATTGATGGAGAGCGGGGTGGAGGGTGATTAAAGTATGTAATATGCATATATGAAAATGTCACAATGAAACCCATTATTTTGTACAGTTAATGTATGCCAAGATGATGATTATTGATGGCCTCTTATGATATATAAATTATCTGATTTTAGGACTCACCTTAGACTTGGCCCAAAATTCTCAATATGTTTACCCTGAATGGAAGTCTTATCCTCCAGGTTTCCTGTGGGGTGGAAGACTGGCTAAACCTTTACTCAACTGGCCTTCTCTAACAGTTGCAGGTCGAGTTGTAAGTTGTATATTGCAAACATCTTAATTTCTGTTCATCTAAACCCATTTTTTTTTTAATTTAAAAATTTTCTCCTGTTGGGGTCTGTTTTGGGGTTAGTTTTGTTGTGCTGTAATGTTTAGGTGTAGTTCTAGGTCTTGGGAAGTACAAGGTAGAGTGGCTCACATCTGGTGAGGGCCGCCTTGTGTCATCCCTAGGAAGAAGGTGGAAAGGAGAGTGCACATGCAGACAGCGAGAAGGAGGGATGGCAAACTCACTCTGTTACCAGGAACCCATTTTCTCAATAATCAACTGCCTCCTGAGGTAAAGGCATTAAACCATTCATGAGAGCAGACCCCTCATGATCTAATCACTTTTTTTTTTTTCTTTAAATTTTTTTTTTTTTTTTTTTTACCTTGACACAGGGTCTCATTAGGTAGCCCAGGCTGGCCTGGAACTTGTGATCCTCCTGATCCCAAGTGTCAGGATTACAGGTGTGTGCCACCATACCCAGCACAGAACAATTTCTTTAAACAAATTTTCTTTAGGGTCTTCTGCTACTCTCTCTTAAGGTAGCAGATGGATTAGAGATCAGGCTGGCTGTATTGGCCCTTTCATCAAGGGAGAATGGGTAAATCATATCAGTGTTCACCATTCTTAAGGGATTTTCTATTTGTTTTCGAGACAAATCCTTTCCTAAAACACTAGCCTCTTAAATTGTTGTTGCTTCTTAATTTCTTGAATTTTACTTCTTGTGTTCTTCATCTCAGTAATCTTCTGTCTGTTCATAATGCTTTCTTTGACATTCCCACCATCCTTTTAACCCCACTGGAACCTCTCTCCACTTCATTAATCCTGCCAACTTTTCTCTGTTCCTGACCCTCTTCCTACCATTACTTCCTTTCTTACCCAACTGGAAATCCGCAGCCAATTATCATTCCTTTACCTATGCCATAAATTTTCCTTGCAA
Organism: Pedetes capensis; assembly: GCA_007922755.1. NCBI lineage: Eukaryota > Metazoa > Chordata > Mammalia > Rodentia > Pedetidae > Pedetes > Pedetes capensis. The sequence goes on from VMDO01003073.1 coordinate 43,093, forward strand.
GGTACCCAAATCCTCAGCTTCATCACATTCATGTGGCAAAACTGTAAACCAGATAAAATTCAGTTCTCTACCTATTCATTTGCCCATGAGGCTGAATGTGAATGGAGAAAAATCATCCCAGTGACTAGTCTCATTTTAAATACAAGCTTGGATTAGCTCGGTGGTAGAACATTTGCTGGCATGCACAAGACCCTAGTTTTGATCCCCAGCACCACTAAAACAAACAAAACAATAACCTTAAATAAATGATCCCCAAACTGATAGCTTACATAGAGCCATAATTCTGCAGGACAATCAGAGAATTGTCCCTGATTCATTAGCTGTTCTGTTCACCTCCTTGCTCATTGTGCTTACCTAGGTAATGAATGGCCTGCTACAAATCCTGAGAAGACAAGGAATCAGAAGAGAATTGTAGGTGTTAGGGATATATAGACCAGTGTAGGGTACATGCCTAGCATGTGTGAGGACTTGGGTTCAATCCCTAACAGTACCAAAAAGTGTGAATTTTAGTAGAGTGTTTCTTGTTTTGTTTTGTTTAGACAAGGTCTTGCTATGTAGCCCAGGCTGGCCTCAAACTGGTGATCATTCTGCTTCTGCCTCCTGAGTGCTGGTGTTATAGGTGTGTGCCACTACGTCTGGCTTGAATTGTTTTTTTCTTATCTTGAATTTTATTAGTCTTATCACAGCCACCCACCTTCCAGCATTTGAACCATATCATGTTCCCTCTTGTTAACTGTACTTTGACTAAGGCTGTCACTCATGTATTTAGCTGATCCTCTTGCTCTTGTACTGCCTTTCCTCTTGGTCATCCATTTTTCCTCTTTACAAGATCACTCTCACCAGGATTAAAAACATTGTGCTCTTCCTGTTTAAAGGAAATTTGACTCTCTTTCCTCTGCCTGTTACCATGTTATTTATTCTCTCTGAGTCTTTGGTGTTTTTGTTAGGTGTTGGGGAGTCTGGCTTGACTCATAATGACCCTATGTACAATAGAACAAAACACTACCCAACACTGCCATACATATAATCCTCTTTATGTTTAAGCCCATTGTTGCAAACACTGTATCAATCTATCTAATTGAGGGTCTTCCTTTTTTTTGTTGTTGACCCACCACTCTCCCAAATTGATGTCCTTCTCTAGGGATCGGTCCCTCCTGATACGTAAGACACAGTCTAACAGTCTTTTCTTCCAAGGAGTACTCTGATTGCACTTCTAGGGTTGATCTGTTGGTTACTTTGGCGGACCACAGTATATTCAATATTCATCTCTAGCACCATAATTTAAATTTAAACCCTTTTTAATCAGGCTTCTACTCCTGTCACTCCACAGTGATTTGACATTGCGAAAATGTGTCATTTTTTTGTTTTAAAAACTAAGGTTTATTTCTTCCTCCTGGTATTTGTCCATAATGCTAGTGTGGGAGTTTCTCCTCTATGTTGGCTTCACCACCCAAACTAATGGAAGTTCCACCTTTTGAAACTTACATTCTACTCAGGACAAATGGTGAGCACAGTAAATTTGTGTGTTTGGACATAGAGTTTTGTAATATACAAGGGTAGAGTTGAGTAAAGAAGATGGTGGACAGCTTAAGCAGTGTGTATATGTGTAGGTTATTGTGGTAAACAGGGAACCCAGGCTCTTTAAGAAAGTGAGATTTAATATCCAGGTGTGGTGGCATAGGCCTGTAATCCCAGCAATTTTGGAGGCAGAGGCAGGAGGGTTCCAAGTTTGAGCCCAGAGGCACCCTGTATAAGTTAGCAAGACCCTGCCTGTCTCAAAATAAACAAGTATGTGCCACAGATACATCAATTTTGGGTACAGTTCACGTTTTTAAAAAATGTACATTTACCAAGTGGTAGTGACCATCACATTCAGAATGGAGAACATTTTTGTCAAATGTGAAGCCCTTGGGCTGAGGGTGCAGCTAAGTGATAGAGCACTTACAAAGTATATGCAACGCCCTGGGTTCAACCCTCAAATATCTGGGGCAAGTATTCCAGGTAAAGTCGGCTTGAGCAAGAGCCCCATGGTTGGGTTGTATCTGCCTTGTTGTAACAGTAAGGAGGCCAGTGACAACAGGGAGGGAGGGAGGAGGGAGAGAAGATAGTAGGAGAGGTTCAGGTAGGTAAAGGATGAGACAGATCATCTTGGACTTTTTTGGCCTTTACTTGGATTGAAATGGTCTAAGCAGAGGAATCCTGTGATATAATTTTATTTATTTTTGGAACTGGAGATTGAACCTCAGGCCTCTTTATATACTAGGCATGCACTCTACTAATGAGCTATATACCAAGTCCCACTTTTTTTTTTTTTTTTAGCTGTTTATACAATAAAATATGTCAGTTTTCTTGTTCACTTTTTTTATTGTTGTTTGAGATAGGATCACCTTATGCAGTCCTGGAACTCACTATGTAGCTCAGGTTGGCCTCGAGCTTGTGGTCCTACTTACTGCCTTAGTGTCTTGAGTGCTGGGATTACAAATGTGTGCCACAAAGACACCAGTTTTGGGTACAGTTCAGCAAATTTTTAAAAAATGTACATTTATAGCTTGGCGCAGTGGCGCACACCTGTAACCCCAGCGGCTTGGGAGGCAGAGGCAGGAGGATCGCAAGTTTGAGACCAGATGCAGTCTGCATAACTTAGCGAGACCCTGTCTCAAAAAGTGAAAAAATGGGCTCGGGGTGCAGCTCAGTGGTCCAGCACTTCCAAAGCATGCAAGCGCGAGGCCCTGGGTTCAACCCACAGTACCGCAAAAAATAAATAAATAAATAAATAAATAAATAAATAAAAATGTACATTTACCAAGTGGTAGTGACCATCACATTCAAAATGTGGAACATTTTTGTCAAACTTGAAGCCCTTGTGCTGCTTTGCATTTAATCCCCTCAGCCCCTGATCATTCTTACTCTTTATTTTGTTGGCCTTGGGTATTAGTATTTTAATATCCTTGATTACTATGTTGCTTCAAACACTGAATTCCTTTAGCTTCCAGGGCAGAGCACTCTTGGTTTTCCTTGCTTTTTGTTTTTTTTTCTTCTTGAGACAGTGTCTCAATATATATTCTAGGCTGGTCTCAACTCATGATTTTCTTCCCTCTGCCTCCTAAAAGCTGGGATTACAGTTGGGTATACCACCATCTCCAGCCCTCTGACCTTTTGATGTAGGAGGCTCCAGAACTCAGATCTTGGTCCTCATTGCCATCCCTCTCCCACTCTCTTGGTGATACAGTGGATTCAGATGCTATTTACATTCAGAAATTTGTATTTCTAGTTCTCTTTCCAGACTTCAGATTTATGTGCTACTGCCCATTTGACATTCTTGCTTGGGTGTCTCCTATTTCAAATGCAACTGGTACAAAAATGAACTTCTGATCATCTTCCACATGCTCTTCTTGTACTCTTCCCCATCTCAGTTAATCTGGCCACAAGTTGGGGTTCACATATCCAATCCATGAAGAAATCCAGGAGGGTAGAGAAGTAGAGCTCCCCATTCCCCATTAGCATCCCAGTCAGAGCCACCATCACCCCTCCTCTGTACTTCTGAAGTGCTTTGCTAATTGATCTCCCTGCTTCTGCTACTGCATCATCACACCACAGCAGCTGGAATTATCGTTTTTAAATTTTTATTATTTAAACATTTTTTTTCAAGACAAAACTTTTTTTTTCAATACTTGGGAGTTGAACCCAGGGCCTCACACATGTTGCAAGTGCTTTACCACTGGGCTATTCCCCCAGCCCATTTTTTAAGTTGCACAGGCTGCCTTTGGCCTCAAACTCATTGCTTCAGCTTCCTAAATTGCTGGGATTACAGGTATGCACCACACCTAGTGTTTTTACTATTAAATTAGTAACTTTTTAGTGTACAAGTTAATGGGTTTCGTTACGACATTTCCATATATGCATATCATTGCACATTGCTCAGAATAATTCTTTTAAAACATAAATCAGATAATGTCACAAACTCAGCTCAAAATCCTCTAATGGCTTTATTTTTTTGGCAGGACTAGGGGATTGAACCCAGGGCCTTGCACATGCTAGGAAGTGCTGCAGCACTGAGCTGCACCCGTCTCCTATTTAAAAAAGTTTTGAGACAGAGTTGTTAAGTTGTGGAGTCTGCCTGTGGCCTTAAATTTGTGTTCCTCCTGCTAATTAGCCTTCAGAGTCACTGGGATTACAGGTATGCAGCACTGTGCCCAGCTGTCCTCTCATTTCAGAGTGAGGAAGTCCATCCCAAGGCCTGTAAATCCTTAGAAGATCTGCTGCTTCTTCCTCTTAACTCTGACTTTATTCTACGTTGTCTCAGCCTTGCTAGTAACCTGGGACATTTTACTTATCTTTTGCATGCATGTCAGGCCCCTCCTCCCTTGGCATTTACATCAGCCTTTCTCCTAGATATACCCTTGGTAAAGGCCTGGGGGAATTTTTGTGTTTGTATTTTTATTTTTTACAGTAGGTCCAGGATTTCAAAGTGAAAATAAAGATGACCAACAGTTTTCAGGTCAACAAAAGTGAGGCATTGCTATGGCTTTGGCTTTGTCCTCTGTGTTCTCTGTTTAGGTGATATCATCAATTCCTTATTTCTGTGTATCTTCTAGAGCCTGAGATTTCCAAGTCTGTATTCCCAGCCCAACTCCACATTTTCTTCTCAGTACTCAAGTAGGCTATAGGTCTAGCTTAGAGGCCATTGAAACTTGACACCTGAATCTGCCCCAAAGCTTCCTCTTTATAGGATAACTAGCAGTTGTTTCCAAGCAGGTATATGGAGTTTCTCTTTGCAGTTCCTGGTCCTCAGTAAATGTTACTGATTGTTGGGAGGAAAGAATCAGAAGAAACAAACTAATAATATAAGTGAAGGTGGGGAAGACTTGATGTGGCTGTTAGAGAGTCAAAAGTGTTAGAAGCTAGAGCTCTGCAGTTTCCATATGAAATTACCACATCTTCCCTCTTAATTTTCCTGGGGCCCACTATCTTAGAAAAATTGAATCAGGGCTAGGGATATAGCTTAATGGTAGAATGCTTGCTTTGCATGTACAAGGCCCTGCGTTTCATCCCCAGTATCTGAAATAAACAGAAAAAACCCAACCCAGAATATTTGTTCCTTTGAACTCCTCCTCCCTGCATACTACCCAAGGCAGCTGCTAAGGCTAGAGTTCTTCAGTGCTCCCCTGGCCCTTCTCTTTCTACATTCTCTGTCTAGATCAGTTTTCAACCACTTGTGATTTCCCTTCTCCATTCTACCTGTCCTGGGACATTGGCGATGTTTGAAGGCCACCATAGTACCCAGTTTGTGTATTTTATGGTACTTGGATCCTAGCTTCATTGCTTCTCAGTTTATTGACTGTTCTCACAAAATTGTGAAGGGGACAGGAAATTACTTGTCTTAGTAATAATATATATACACCAGGTCCTGGAAACAATGCCCGAAACATATTATGGACATTTCATAATAAATGTATATAAATTATTTGAATGACATGGTTCTCTTAAGTATATGCTACCCCCTGCCCCTCTACTCACCCTACCCCCATTCATTGCTTTAGCAGCCACGTATCATTCAAGAAACTCGGTGCCAGCCCAGGGTCAGACTCTGAAATAGGACCACAGTTCCTGGGTGGCCTCTTGGCCACTCTTGGGCTGGAATTATCTCAGTCTGTTGAGTTTAGGAGTTCAGCAAAGTAAAAAGGCAGAGATGTTGCCAAGTGTCTTATCCATGAGGAAGAACCTTTAGCTTTGAGATGCGGTGATCCCTAAGGGGAGAGCTGGCTCTTCCCCCTCAGCTCCACTTGAGTCCTACCTGGACCCTGCAACCCCTCTTATCTCCTGGGGCCACCCACCACTGACAGCCCTAGTTGGCCTTACCATATGAAGAGCTTGCAAACTTTCCTCTCTGTCCTCCTGCATGTGGACAAGGACCGCTTAGGATTGTGGGGCCCTTTATCAACGCTCATACATATTTCAGTAGCTTTGTCCTGCAGTTTCCTGCTGGAGTGAACAAGCATCAGGAATTTGGGGGCTTTTTTTTTTTTTTTTTTTAACTACTGGGGCAGTTCATTTTTTTCTTAATTTTAGTTGCCTTAATTACTGGGAGAGCCAACCATGCTCACTAGGTTCTTGGGGATTAGCAGAAATAACAGATGTGTGGTTTGTATTTGGCTTGGATCCTCAAGGGCCCTGCAAACCTAAGGCACTATTCTTAGGATTCATCTCACCAGATCTTTTGCTCTTCCCCTGTGGGTTCCTGGAGCTGATTATGCCATTACTGACACTAGTTCTTCTTGGCCATAGCGCTCCTCTCACTAAAGAACCTCTGACACTGATTTCTTTTGACAAACTGGCAGTTCTTCCCAGGAATGTATGTTTATCTCTCCTCCTTCCAAATCTCCAAGGAGTGACTTCCTCTCTGAGGATCAGATGTGAGTCAAATCCTGACAAGTCATGAAGCCAATCTTGGGCAAATTGCTTCCCTTTCATGAGCCATCTTGCAGCCAGCCAATCTTTTTCTGCCCTTAGGACAATCTCTTTCCAATACCTTGAGTGCCCAGGGGGCCTCGAATTTTTCTGTGCCTCACTATCCAACTTCGCTGTGGCTGGAAATAGCTTGAAGGCTTCTTCAGGCTGACCTAAAGGTGAAGCAAGGCTTGGACTACCGGAGCTTTTGCAAAGCGGAGCTGAGGCTGATTGTGTGTCTCTCTGACTACTCTAGGAAGGCAGTGCTAGTACCCAGGGGGTTTTCACACTGCACCTAGGGGTGGTTGTCATTGTTGTTAGGTGTTGTTGAGTCACATGGAGACTCGCATAAGGTTTTCAATGGCTGATTGTTTTTGGAAGTGGATTGCCATGATCTTTTTTTTTTTTTTTTGGTGGTACTAGGGGTTGAACCCAGGGCCTCACGCTTGCATGCTGTGCAAGTGTTGGACCACTGAACTGCACCCCCAGCCCTTTTTTTTTTTTTTTTTCCCCTTTACTTTTTGAGACAGGGTCTCACTAAGTTACACAGACTTCCTCTGGTCTCGTTCTTGTGATCCTCCTGCCTCCACCTCCCAAGCCGCTTGGATTACAGGCCTGGGCCACCACACCCAGCTGACCTCCCATTTTTGTGATCAAACCCAGGGCCTCAGAAAGCACAAAGCAGCATTCGACCAACTGAGCCAAACCCCAGCCTGCACTGAGGGGAATCTGGCTGCTTTTCTCCCAGGCAGTGAGAATATTTAAATCATTCGAGAGTTTATTTTCTCTAGTACTCACAGAATCCTGCTCTGGGTAGGTGCCTGGATCTCTGCCCAAACAGCTCACTGCTTAGAAAATTCATAGAGGTGAAAGGCCTGGGGTATTATTTTCCCCTCTAAACTGGGCCAGGAACATCCCTCAGCCTTCATCATCCCTCACAAAAAATCACCATGTCTGTAGGCTACTGGTAAGTACAGTTCTAATTTTGGGATTTTTTTTTTTTTTTTAATGGTACTGGGGAGTTGAACCCCAGGCCCTCATGCATGCTTTGCAAACATTCCACCACAGAGCTACAACTCCAGCCCAATTTTTACTTTTTATCTTGAGGCAGAGTCTAAGTTATGTAGGCTGCCTCTGGCCTTGAACTTAATATCCTGCCTCCAGCTCCTGAGTCCCTGGGATTACAGACGTGCAGCCACTGCACTCAGCTAGTACAGTTCTATTTCAAGAGAGAAATATTAGAAATATTTTCAAAAGTTTCAATCTTAAGGCACACACACAAAACAACAAAAAAAACCTATGTAGTAGAATAGTTTCTTGGAATAGTTTCCCATCCCTTTGAACTCTAATAATGGTTTTACAGTTCTGACAGCAATTCTTTTATACCTTTTTAAAAACCATTTTATACCATTTGTTACAATCAGCTGTGATAGATCTTAGTGCTGAGTGTAAGCAGTGGTGGTGCAGTTCTAACCTCAGAACTCTTGACTTCAGACTCTAAACCACCATCCTATGTCAATAGTCTCCTAAAGTCTCTAAGGGACCCTGTCTCATCTCTCATCAGTCATCTGCCTCTTAGCACTCAGTGGTGCTTTCTTCAAACCGTTCGGGCCAGGCCTGGCCCACAACAGGTACTCAACAGGCACAATACCTATTGTACTAAAGTGAGAGTATCAGCCTATCCCATTAATTATATCTTCATCAGCCACTGGGATTTAAACCCCACCTCCAGATTGCCCTGAATCATTCGTCTTCATCACTGGTCCAGTTCCTGTCTACAAGGTATTACTTTTTTGCTTTCTTTAAAACATCAGTTCTTCTAACTTTATGACTAGGGGAAAGACCTGTTGTTATATATCAACCTCACATTTTTAATGCCATTCTTTTGATTCTCTTTAATCTCAGTGATCTTTTAAGAAAAGTGAATCTGAGCTTGTTATTCTTGAGCTTCAAACCTATGGCTTCCAGTTACTCTTAGGTAAAAACGAAATTCCTTCATCATGTCAGTTACAAGGCTCACCAGGAACTATGCCCATAACTTACCTCTTCACATTTCTTCTGCATAAGTTTTCTCCTGCCACAGAGCTGCCTTTCCATTCTTAATGAGAGTCACACTCTTCCTGATCATGGGCCTTCACCTGTGCTGCTTCCTCCACTTGGAGTAGCTACCACACATTCCCTTCCGTCCCTTTCATATGTTTTAACAGCACCATATACTTGTCCCTCCATAGTATATGTCACACATGCAATTAAGATTACTCTGTCAGGAACCATGTGTCATTCATCACTACGTCTTCAGTTCCTGGTGCATAGTAGGAGTTCAAACAGCTGATAAAAGAATTAAGGAACTTTTAATGTGAGAGGTCTCATGGGACTCTGAAGTGGTTTGTGGAGAGAAACTTGGTCTTGGCAAATAAAAGGAATTTTGTACCCACAACGTGCAACTTGTCATGTAAGAGCTGAGGTTTAGGAATACATACATCTGTTCTACTCAGCAGTTCTTTCACTGGCTGAAAACTTACCTCTTCCTCAGTATTTATCTGTTTTGAAGGGGTGAAGCTTTTTTCAAAGAGAAACATGTTTTATACAATTCTGCACAGCCTTTTCTCCTCACAAATTCATTTACCATTTAAATTGTGCTATCCAATACAGTGGTCACTAGCTCCATGTGACTAAATTATAATTAAATAAAAAATTTGAATTTTATGCCGGCAGAGTGGCACATGCCTACAATCCCAGTGACTCAGGAGGCAGAGGCAGGAGGATCATGAGTTCGAGGGTAGAGGCAGCCTGTGTAACTTAGCAAGACCCTGACTCAAAAAAAGGGGGGGTGGGGGGTGGGGCTGGGGGTGCAGCCCAGTGGAAGAACATTTGCAAAGTACATGTGAGCCCTAGGATCAACCCTTTTCAAGACAGACAGACAGACACACACACAAAAATCCATTTTCTCAGTGGCACTAGCCACATTTCAAATATTCAACAGCTACATGTGGCTAGTGCCTACAAACCTGACAGTACAGGGCCGGGCGTGGTGGCGCATGCCTATAATCCCAGCTGCTCGGGAGGCGGAGGCAGGAGGATCGCAAGTTCGAGACCAGAGGCAGTCTGCGTAATTTAGCGAGACCCTGTCTCAAAAAAAAAAAAAAAAAAGTGAAAAAAGTGGGCTGAGGTGTAGCTCAGTGGTCCAGCACTTGCAGAGCATGCAGGCACAAGGCCCTGGGTTCAACCCCCAGTACCAAGAAAAAAACAAAAAAACCAAAAAAACCTGACAGTTACAGACTAGAACACTTCAGACATTGCCAAGTTTTATTGGTCAGTGCTGATGTAGAATTGTTTTTGAAGATTTAATTTTTTTGGCATGTCTGCAAATGAGATAGAAAAATCAAGATCTGTTAAACTAAAACATTAGTCAAAATCCAGCATAGGAGACCACCAGAGATTTTGGTGAGGCCAGCAATACCTGCACATACTTATTTCTTGGCACTGCTTAGTGCCATGTACATCAACCAGAAGGGAATCTCATTATCTTTGCTTTATTTTCCCTTGTGTAAAACAGTCCAGTCTCCCTGGGGAATGTTACAAGTAACATAGGCCTTTTGTACTTTATCACTAGGTTGGAGTGTGGACGTGGACCTCTGTAGACTATCATACCCTAGCCGCCTCCATGCCTTGAAATAAAAACTGCTTCACCCTGCCTGTCAGGACTACCTTAAATATAAAATATGTGAGGGGGCTTGGGGTATTACATAGGGGTAACTTTACTGTGCAGCACCAGCACAAAAAGGGGGGAGTACTATGTACTTATAGGTAAAATTTCACATGTAGTCAGAATTCACATGTCATTTCCATATCGATTACAATAAAGTTTAAGTAGGGTTGAGTCCATCATTAAGCTACATGATTCAACTTGTTTTATGAGGACTAAGTTATAAATAAAATGTCCATTTAAAAAATTCTAGGAGACATACTTAATTGCAGAATCAGCATATTTGTTTTTCTGCCCCAAAGTACTGATACTTCCTTTGGTCTATCAAAACCATCTCATTCATTTTAGCCAAAGCCTAATCCTAACAGAAATATGAATAACTTGAGTAGAGACCTCTTTCAGTAGCTTTTAAGTTTAAATGAACACACACATATACAACGTACGTGTGGATACATGTGTGTCTGTGTATACATAGTGTGTGTGAACGCATTTGGGGGAGGGCTGGCGACTGAACCGAGGGCTTTTGACCTGTACCACTGAGTTGTATATAACCTCAGCCTCTAAATGAACTTTCTTAACTGAAAAAGGAAAAACACTGGAGAGGGAGGTTACCTAAGCCTGAAACGTATAAATGTACATTCTTTATATTAGTCCAGCAGACTATGAAATCAAATTGAGTCAACCTCATGGGTCCTTGGAAATATTCTGGCACAGCCTTTCCTGATGCAGGTTTTCCTGTGGGGCCTCTATCACTAGTGCTCTAGGTTTATTAGCATTCACTTATTTTTATTTATAGACAAGAGTCTCAGTTAGTAGCCCAGGCTAGTCTCAAACTTGTGCCCTTCCTGTCTCTGTCTCTTAAGTACTGGGATTACACATGTGCCCATGCCTGGTGGTTAGTTGTCCCCCCGTCCCTTCAGTCCTGGGAGTGCTGAACCCAGGGTCTTGCATATGCTAGGGAAGTGCTATACCATTGGACCACATTCCCAGCTCCTGTCTAATTTTTTATTTTCAGACAGGGTCCTGCTAAATTGCTTAGGCAGCCTCTGGCGTCGATCTCAAGAGCCTCCTGGCTCCCGAGTTGATGGGATTATAATCATGCGCTACAGCACCTGGCTGTTTGTTAGCCTTTAAACTGGAAAGAGCAGCTCAGATTAGAGAAAAGGAGCCTGGTGATCAGCTGTACCACATTCTCAAGACTTGGGCTTTGCTTTTTTTCATTTTTATTTTTTGCAGTACTAGGGGATTGAACCTAGAGCCTCTCGCATACTTTGCAAGCACTCTACCGTTAAGATGCACCATAGGCTTTTTAAAATTTTTTATCTTCAGATAGTCTCACTGCCTCTGGCCTTGAACCTGCAATCCTCCTGCCTCTGTCTCGAGTCACTGTAATTTCAGGCATGCACTATCATGCTGGGCTTTTGTTTTGGTTTGGTTTTTAGACACAAGGTCTTGCTACATAGCCCTAGCTAGCCTGTAATTTGTGATCCTCCTGCCTTAGCCTCCTAAGTGCTGGGATTACAGGCCTATACCTCTATTTATTTGCAGTACTTGGGGGTTGAACCCAGGATCTCTCCCTTTCCAAGTACTCTACTACTAGGCTGCATTCCAGCCCTCACCCCACCCCTTTATTTAGACACAGAATCTTGCTGTTACATAGCAATCCTCTCGGTTTGGCCTCCCTAGTCACTGAGATTACAGGCATACAGCACTGTCCCCAGCTATCACCACCTATTTATGAAGCCGTTATTACTCATTTCACTGAATCCTTCCTTCTGCATCTAACTAAATCTGAGACATCAATTCACTTGAATTTTGTAGCTTGGGCACAACTGGGAAAGAATCAGAATACTAGTGGTAAATAAGTCCCACAAATACAAAAATATTGAATATTAGAAACGTTTATTTGTCAAAAAAAAAAAAAAAGTGGGAGGAGTGAAGGAAAACGGCTAAATTTCAGCTAATGCTGTACCACGATCACAGGTCAGACCAAACAAATAAAACAAAAACCAAAACAACAACAACAAAATCCCCAATGGTCCTAGCAATTTCAGAATATTGGCTTCAATGTTAGAGTCCAGAGCTAACAGAGAAGAGTAAAAGGCTGGTTGCCACTACATGGTCATTTTAAAGGGAAAGGAGATGCTGCAGGTAGGCAGGGAAAAGGGCTCAACTCCTAGGGAAAGCAAGATAAGAGGGGTTCCACTGTACAGGAAAAAGGGGATGCCAGCATAATCCTTACCTAGGGCTGTTCAGAGGCTGAGAATATAACGAACAGAGTGAAAGGCTACAGAGACTAGCATCAGGAGGAAAGAAATGTCAACTTAGAAGAATTAAATTAAGAAAGAAAACATAGTTGGTCACAAACTCCTTTGTTTACTGAAACATGAAGCAATGGAAACATCCCGGCAAAGGGGACCGCGCGGAGCAAGTTCTCATATATGACCGCAGCCCGAGGGTTCAGTCCGCAATTATCCTACCTGAAAGAGAGCACAACACAAGAGGCTTACACAATGCCTGGAGAGCAGCTTGGCTTCGAGTACAAGGGCCCTGGTCCCATCCTGTATTCCGGAGAGGGGGGAGGAAACAAAGAACAAAACAAAACCAAGTCAAACTGGATCAAAGTTATAGCCCACAAAATTACCCACAAGTCTTATATAGAGAGAATTTACTCATAGCTATGTATAGGACAAGATGCAAGCTAACTGGAAGATTGCTGTGTTAGTATAGTAATAAGTTCAACTTTCTCATTTTCTTATCTACCTTTTAAGCAAGAAAACCTCTGATAGAAAGTTACTCCAAAGGGCATATTTTATCAAGAACTACAATTTAATTTTGGGGTCCAAGGAAAGCAGAAGATGCTGAGATCTCAAATACAGTCAACTGCTTTTTTATTTTTGTTGTTTTTTGAGACAGGGTCTTACTGTGTGGCTGAGGCTGGCCTGGATCTTGCTATGTAGTCCAGGCCAGCCTTGAATTCCTGCCTCAGCCTCCCGAGTGCTGGGATTACAAATACGAGCCACCATGCTTGGCTGTTTTTTTTTTTTTTTCCAAACACGATGGGTCTCACTCTATCTCCCAGGCTGACTGCAAAAGTCCTGAGCTTGACCAATCCTCTTTGAGTATCTAGGACTGCAGGTACATACTACTGGGCCCAACCCAACTGCACTATTCTTTTTTTTTTTTTTGTAGTTACTATGAGATTGAACCCCGGGAACTCCACCATGAGCTGTATTTCTAACCCCTTTTATTTTTTATTTTGAGAAGGAGTTTCATTAAGTTTGCACAGGCTGTTGCTGGCCTCAAGCTCACAATCCTCCTGCCTCAGCCTGGTGAGTTGCTGGGATTACAAGTGTGTACCATAGCACCCAGCCCAACTGCACTATTCTAAATGTTTCATTTAAATCTTTCAAAGTAAACAAACTTTCAGAAATGACAGTCACAATGAGTTAGGGTCTCAAGAAACAGTTGGTCATTCATCCATGTACATGCCACACTGTCACAGATTTAGAGCCATAGTTCCAGTAGTTCCCCTAAGTGACCAAATCTCTCAACAAATCAAAAGAAGAAATCACTCCTAGGATTCTCTAATTCTTCCATTGATGATGGGAACTCCAGATACCAATGGCTGGGGGAAAAGGAAAGTTAACTCACACCAAGTTCCTCTACTTATTACAGACAAAGGGCCAAATCTTGGTCTTGATCTGTGCCAATCGACTTCAAAAGCTGTGACGTTCTTGGATCAGTTCTGCTAGGGTGAGACCCGAATTTGGATCCCCAACAGTTCTGGAGTATTTCATCCTGGCAGCCTCATTAACATCAGGCTCCTGGGACTGCAACCAACTCAGGGTTATTCAGTCCATTTGAGGTTCACACCTGGAAGGTAAGTGTCTTTAAAAGTCATCACTAAAAAGAGGTTAGTTGAACAACCACTGCTTGAAATTAAAATTCGCTCTTAAAATGTCCTAATAAATATTCTTTAAAGATCAAAATATATTAATTTAATATTTAACTCTGAAACATACTTAAGAGAATTAGACTTTATCCAGTAGATAAAAACTTTCTTCAGAAACATCTCACCTTATGATAGATCCAGCTATAAAAATAAACTCCACAGGTTCTAAGATTATCCACTTCATACTATGAACACCCATTGGTGCACTATGGTCTCAGAAAATCCTAAGTCTTACTGACAATCATATAGGACATAACTCATCAAAGGTTCATGCCATATTTGCTTCTCATTTAACAAAAAAATCCAAGCAAATTCCTGTAGCTTTTTCTTCTACTCATATACCAAAGGAGGAATAAATTAAGAACCCTGGAAGTTTGGTAGTAACTCATTTGAACCTTGATACTGGGGCTTCAATTCAAGTGATTCTTTTTTTTTTTTTTTTTTTTTGTGGTACTTGGGGTTGAACCCAGGGCCTTGCGCTTGCATGCTCTGCAAGTGCTGGACCACTGAGCTGTACCCTCAGCCCATTTTTCTTACTTTTTTTTGAGACAGGGTCTCTCTAAGTTATGCAGACTGCCTCTGGTCTTGAACTTGCGATTCTCCTGCCTCCGCCTCCCAAGCCACTGGGATTACAGGCATGTGCCACCTCGCCTGGCTCTCAATTCAAGTGATTCTTAATTTCAAAGTACAAGGAAAACCATGAGAAGATTAAGTTGTCAGGATGCTATTTCCACTGTGATAAAGAGATTTATCCGTCTCTGGACACTCCTAATTATTCTTGCCATTCCAACACCTGTGGTACATATATCCTGAAGCTGGAAACATTATATTTTCAGAATTACCACCTATGTGATTTTATACACATTAGAAAATTTCCTACCTCCTTATGTTTTGTACAAAACAAAAATTGCTCAAAGAAACGGGAAGTGTATCATAGGCTATAAGAAACTGGTCTTAAATGCCCATACGGAACAGATGCTCTGGGTCTGAATAAGGAAAGGATCATATGGAGCAGAGCATTAAAACATTCAGCATTCTAAGTGTTTTAGAGATAAACACTCAACATTCACAGAACTTTATCTGGCTTGCAGATATGACACTTGAAGAGCTTCCTTTGATGGAGGCTAATGACACAAGAAATAATGTAATTACCAAACTAGAAGTTAAAATTCTGTTACATCCTTTACTAATTCCTGAACCTGTCATCTTCAGCTCAACACACAGCGACTTTGGTAGTGGGAAGAACATGGGTATTAAAGTTAGATATGCCTGAGCTTCAATTTTGGCTTTGTCTACCATTTACTACATGACTATGGCAAGCACTGAATCTCTCTGCACCTTAATTCCCTTCCCTCTGAGAAAAATACTTATTGTCTAGATGACATAATATACACAAAAGTATCTAACAAATGTTAGTTCCCTTAAATGTTTTTTCTTTAACCCAAATCTGCTTGCAGCCAATTAAAGAATAGTTTAACAAGGTGAGTCTGTTGCTCTCTCAGGAGAAGGTTAGAGTCACACAATAAAACCTGAACAGGCCAAATGAATCTGTCACCTAAGCTAGAAAAATACTGAAAACAAACAGGTGGCTCTGGCTTCCTGTGTGAAGCAAAGGTTTCTTGGCAAGGGGACTAAACGGAATCTCCTAACCACACCCACCCAATCTCACCTCCAGTTTTTAAAAGGCTGAGTACCGTGCTCGGTCCACATACTGCTCCCTTTCATACCGGGCCATGTCATACAGAGAATTCCGTGCAGCTGCTGAAGCCTGAGATAGCTCACTCTCTGGCCCATATCCGTAGCCCTCTCCAACTGTGGGGAGCACAGCTGCAGTACGACGTAGTGGGCTCCTGTCCCTTCCATAATAGGAGGAAGAAGAGGCAGCAGCAGCAGCCATAGCAGCTGAGGTGGCAGCAGCACCAGAGTTCTGCAATAGGTGTCTGTCATATGGATCAACAGAAGTGGAGTTGAGGTGACTGGTCACAGCTGAGCTCTGGACTTGAGGCAGATGAGACATGGTCTGGTCTGCATAGTTGTATGCAGAAGCTGCCGCAGCCGCTGCCACTGCTTCGTAAGAGCGGACCCGGTAGCGCTTATAGTAATCGAGTGCTCCATATGCATCATTGTAATACATGGACTCCCCGTAGCCCATAGTGTAGGGCGTGCGCACTGCTCCATACTGTTCATTGTACTGCTCAGTAAAGTCTGCCACACGCCCTGTACGGTCTACTGGGCACTCTTTGGACCAGTGTCCCTCTTTCCCACACCGATAGCAGCCACTCTGGTCTCCCATTCCGGGGGCAGTCCGAAGTCGGCTGGTAGACAACTGCACGTGCATTCTTTTGCCTTGAAGAAATAGATTAAGATTTATTATTATAACTCATTGAAATTCTTTATCCTCCCCCAAATGAAAGTAAATAGTAAATAAGATACACATATGTACACATACTCCTGTGACCCTATTTTGGCAATCCCCTACAAAAAAAGTAGTTGAAGTGAGTTTCAAAACAGATGAGAGCTACAAATGAGTCTTCAGAGACCAGTCAGTCCTTTCTGCTTATAAAAGAAGCAGACCAGACTCCCTCCTGCTTCTGCCCCACAATTTTCCTTTCCTCTCCCAAACACAAAAAGTGAAAAATTTCTACTTTTCTCTAAGACTGTTACTAATTGTAATGATTTAAAACCTGCCAGTACTTCCAAATCAAATACCCAACAAAACCTCAGTTACACAAGATTTACAAGGAATCCTTCCCACCTCTCTTTACATCTAAGGTCCGACCATTTACTATAGTTTGAAAACCACTCAAGGGACTGGGGCATAGCTCAGTGGTAAGAGCACATGTTTTTGGCATGCACAAGGCCCTAGGTTCAATCCCCAGTACTACTTAAAAAAGAAAAAAAGGGAAACCAATACCAGTAATCTTCTGTCCATCTTATTTCCTTCACCAATTTGTGCAGGTGTCACTCATATGGGTACCCAGGTCATACTTGGCTCATCATGTGGTTCATCTCCTATACCTCTGGGAGCTATAAGAAACTCTAGATTTCAACCCCACCTCTACTCTTTTTCCTCAAGGGTGAATCCATGCCTACTGCAGAACAGAGAACTATTTGGCCAGGGTCTTTCAACAAGAATTAGATCTTAAAACAGAACTAGCTCCTTGGGGCTAGTAAATCCTTATAGAGGATTTTGTTAGAAAAATGCAGTATTTGCCTAAAGGGCCTCTGGGTGCCCATCTGTGTTTCCAGGAAATGACCTGCACTGAGGAACAGCTAAGAGAAGAAAATAACCTTTGCAGGCTTGTGTACCACCAAACCCTTACTGCTGAAAGCACTGGGTCTTCAAAAGCAGTTTAGGAAAAGGAGTAATCTTAACAGCAATTTAGTTGTTAAACTGCATAAAACTTTGGAGATCAAGTCAATGCTTTTCAAATTGTAGACAAAAGGCAGCCAACACAGTTGTAGAGAACAAGGGCTTCTCATCACTTTCTTAAGGGCTGCTCAAAACAAATCCCTTTCTGTGCAAGTTGCTCTTTTTAACAGACCTTGCTCTGGATGCAGCTATGTGATAGGAGGCCTTGTACTCCATCATCCTGTTTGAAACCACCTGACTCAGGATGGCAGCCAGAACAGTGCCATGCACTAAGTGAAAAGGAAGCAGATTAGTGCAGTCATATTGCTTTAGTGAAACTCAGTTCAGCTCAGTGTCTAAGACTCCTACCACCCTAGCTCTAGTAGTTGCTCCCTCCAACTTAAAACCTATACCTTAGACCTCAGCTGTTAACAAGCAACATCCATCATTACCATTAGTATAGTCAACAGATACCAAATGGAAATAATTCTCTGGAGGCAGCATCTAGTCATTCCACACACTGTTTTCAGAGATTTAAATACTCCCTAAGGACCACAATACTACCTATGCTTATAATGTTCCTGTTAAGTGCCGTCTAGTTGGTATCCGACTCATAGCGACCCTCATAGGGTTTTCAATGGCTGACTGTCTCAGCATTGCCTTGGGAGGGGATTGCCAGGCCCTTCTCCCATTTTTGTGGTGCTGGGAATTGAACTCGGGACCTCAGAGACTGCAGCGCAGCGCTCTACCAACTGAACTAAATCCCAGCCCCATGTTTATAATAGAAACACCAATTTCTGCCCCCATTTAGATCTCAAATAAGAGTTCTCTATGACTTAGACTAGTTGGGGTTTAGCTCAGTTGTTAAAGAGCCAGCTCTGCATTCTGAGGACCTGGCTTGGACCCGTAGCACTGCAAAAATGGGAGGAGGATGTGGCAGTCCACCACTGAAACAATCAGCCATTGAAAATCCTATGAGGGTTGCTACATGGTCAGACTGACTCAAGGGCACCCAAGAACAACAACATTAACTTAGACTAAAGAATTACAAGCCTGGCGTGGTGGCGCATGCCTGTAATTTCGAGCAACTCAGGAGGTGGAAGCAGAAGGATTGCAAGTTCAAGACCAGAGGCAGTCTGAGTAATTTAGGGAGATCCTGTTACAAAAAGTAAATTTAAAAAGTGGGCTGAGGGTGCAGCTCTGTGGTACAGCACTTGCAACTCATGCAAGCACAAAGCCCCGGGTTCAACCCCCAGTACTTTAAATAAATAAATAAATAAAAATAAAAAAGAATTACAAGTCACTTGGCTTCCAAACAAATACACACGGTGACATTATGTTCTGTGACAGATACAAACTATTCTAATTCTAAAGTCAGAGAGACCATGTCAGTCTAAAAAGCAGCTACTCCAGAGACCTAGAAGTAATTTTAAGGAAAAAATATTCAATTAAATTTGCCCTTTTACTTTTATAGTTTGAGTCTGTCTTTATTTTTCTTTTTTCCTTTTTCACTTATTCTTATATTTCTTTTTTTCTTTTCTTGGTAATTCTGGCAGGCTGAATGCAGGGCCCCTAGTGTTGCTCTACCACTGAGCTTCACCTCTAGCCCGGTTCATTTTTTATCTTGAGACAGGGTCTCCCTAAGTTATGCAGACTGCCTCTGGCTTCTAACTTGTGATCCTCCTGCCTATGCAGCTCGAGTGGCTGAGATTAAGGTACGTGCCCCCACTAGGGTTCATTTTTCAGAGAAACAAAATACAGTGACTTTATCTTGACATTTCTACTACTAAGTTCAATCCTCTACTTAAGAGGGTGGGAACTCTGTTTATAAACATCTGTGGCAAAATCTACCTCTATGTAGTTGTGAAAAGGATGCCAATGATTTTTCTTTTATCTAGAACTAAAAAGATCTGTGATAGAAGTGACAAGTGTTTTTTTGGGTTTGTTTGGTTTTTAAAAGACTTTTCAAAGGTTATGACCAGGCTTTTAATTTAAATCCCTAAAGGTCTAAAAATAACTGAAAAATACTGTGCTTTTCTATTACCTTTATGAACCAGATCAAAGAAAACTGAAAGACGATTAAATTTTACCACTCTACTAGATATGAACGGCTTGCAGCCGTTATCACTGTGGTGTCCGATCCCATCAGATCTCAGAAGCTAAGCAGGGTAGGACCTAGTTAGTACTTGGATGGGAGACCACCTGGGAGCACCAGGTGCTGTAGGCTTGGGAGGACCCGGCAACCCATCCCAAAAAGCAACCAGTCACTGAAAACCCTACAAATAGCAGAGAATCACTGACAATAGTGTTTCGCCTGTTGTAAGTAGGACCTCTATGACTGGACACCACCTAAGAAGAAGAAGATATGGACAGGTAAAAAGCTTAAAAGAGTCTCTGAGACCAGCAAGTTACTGAAATCTGCCAACATAAACCAGCCCAATAAAAGCATTTTGTCTTGAAAGCTAGAATAGAAGAAAATCAACCCACTACCAAAAAACAATCAGCAACTGAAATCCCTATGAGTAGTAGAGAACCACTAATAATACTGTTTCGCCTGTTGTATGCAGGGTCGCTATGAGTCGGACAGCACCTAACAATGACAACCATAATCACATTCTAGTGGCTGGGTTTAGCTCAGTTGGTAGAGCGCTGCTCTGCACTTTCTGAGGACCTGGGTTTGATCCCCAACACGGCAAAAATGGGAGAAGGATGTGGCATTCCACTTCCAAAAACAATCCCCAAATAATCAGCCATTGAAAACCCTATGAGGGTCTCTATGAGTTGGACCCAACTTGATGGCACCTAACAAAAATCATGTTCCAGGATCCAGAGAAGGCTGGAGATAAGGCTGATATACTACAGTACTCTGATTTAATGCTCAAAATGACAACCCTAAATTCTTACATATTCTTCCCAATTCAGCTGCCTGAATGATTACTTGAGAACAACTTCATTATGGTTTCCAATGGAACTTGGTTCACTGCTGCTTGTGGAGAGGAAACATCCTGAAAAACCAAGGTAAGCTCAAGATTCTTCTGTTTCCTTTTAGAAATCATGTAATGCAGAAGCCTAAATAGCAGCCTCTAGCACACAGAAATAAAGGTTCAAACCATGCCTAACGTGGCACTTTTCAGAGGTCACCTTCACTAGAACACTGAAAAAGCTTTAAATTAAAAAATGTGCCAAGCTGGTATCTAGATTGTATTTTCTATAAAACTGCAACCTAAGCCAGGTATGGTGGCTCATGCTTATAATCCCAGTGCTCAGGAGGCTGAGCCAGGAGGGTCATGATTTTGAGGCCAGCCTGAGCTACACAGTGAGTCCCTGTCTCAAAAAAAAGCAAAAAACAAACATTAAAAGTGAAAGCAAAGCTGGGCACTGTGGCACGTCTGTAATCCCAGACACTTGGGAGGATAAGGGAGGAGGATCACAAGTTTGAGGCCAGAGACAGCCTGTGCAACTTAGTGAGACCTTGTCTCAAAAATAAAAAAGGGGTTGAGGGTATAGCTCACTGATAGAGCACCTCCCTAGTATCTGTGAGGCCCTAGGGTGGCCCCAGCACTTCCTAAATAAATAAAAGCACACCCATACATAGGGCTGGGATTTAGCTCAGTGGGTAGAGCACTGCGCTGCAGTCTCTTGAGTCCCTGAGTTCAATTCCCAGCACCACAAAAATGGGAGAAGGGCCTGGCAATCCACTCCCCAGGCAATCCTGAAGTACTCAGCCATTGAAAACCCTATGAGGGTCGCTATCAGTTGGATACCGACTCTACGGCACAAAGCAACAACAACACCCATACGTACATGCGCGCACACACACATACACCCTTCTTTCTTCTCCATTGTCCATCCATTATCTCCTTCCACATCAAATAAAAATAACTGAGAGAGAGCCTTCCTTCCTTTCCACTATCTATCCATAATCTCCTTCCAAATCAAATAAAAATAAGAATACTTTCAAACCAGGCAGGTAGCACAATCCTGTAATCCCATTGATTTAGGAAGTGGAGGCAGGAGGACTGCAAGTTCAAGGCTAGGGGCAGCCTGTGTAATTTAGCAAGACCTTGTCTCAAAATAAAAAGTAAAAATGGGCTGGGGGTGCAGCTCAGTGGTAGAGCCCTTGCAAAGCATGCGTGAGACCCTGTGTTCAACCCTCAGTACCACCAAGAAAAATAAATAAAACACTTTCAATGCTCAAGTGCACCAGCATTCCAAAATAATAAAAGCTAGTTTAAAAATAAATACATACAGTTTAACTATCACCTTTTAAGTAACTTTCTAACCAAATAGAAACACTCATGATTGTAATTAGCACCCGCCTTTCATCATATAGTGCTTTTCCTGCCAAAACACTTTCACATCTGTTACCTCACTCTAGTCTCACTACCATCCTGTGAGGGATGTACAGTAGGGATCCTTAATTCTGTGTTACAAGTAGGGAAAAGCACACAGAGGTTAAAACAGTTGTCCACTTGTCGGTTAATGATAACAAGTGCCTGTAACTTTTGCCTTATACTTTAAAGAGTAGCTAAAGGACAGGGTGGGCTGGGATTTAGCTCAGTTTGTAGAGCGCTGCGCTGCAGTCTATGAGGTCCTGAGTTTGATTCCCAGCACCACAAAAATGGGAGAAGGGCCTGGCAATCCCCTCCCAAGGCAATGCCGAGACAGTCAGCCATTGAAAACCCTATGAGGGTCGCTATGAGTCGGGTACTGACACGACGGCACCTAACAACAACAACAAAGGACAGGGCATCACTGGCTCAAACCAGGAATAGTTGGTGATACTCCTCTACCAATCTCCACTATTAGCACACTTTCTTACCCTTTTCTGGTCAGTTTTCCTTAATCTCCCGTTGTTTCTTTTCATTCTGTTTTCTAGGTTTAGCAGAGGATCTTTACTTCTTAACAACTCTTTTAGTGGCAATCAAGGCAAAAGCGGTGTTGACTTAATAACCAGAAAAGTGGCTGTCAATGTGTGGTCCAACATGACATATAATAAAAACCTTGTAAAATGCACTAATAGAGCTTTCTATGATAATGAAATGTTCTATATGACTACTAATACAAGAGCTATCACCCTCATGTGAGGTAATTTCAAGTACTAAGTACTTGAAATGTGTCTGGTACAACTAAAAAAATGAATTTTTAATTTTACTTAGTTTTAATTAATGTAAATTTACTAGCCACACGGGGCTACTGGCTACCATATTAGCACAGTTCTAGAATGTGCAAACATCCTCCTTGGTTTTAGTAACATCATATATACCTCTATTATTAACATAAACAATATGATAGGCTCTATGATGCCCTTACTCAGAAGCAAGACCATTATTCCTATTCAACCTTGAATTTCTAGAAATTTTCTTTGTTTTCACTTAGGGTTAAATAATGGCCCTAACAGTCTGTGGCATGTTTTGGGGTGCTACACAATCTGAGCAAGCTTGAGCACCCAGAAGATATTTCTCCAAATCCAGACTAACCACCCAGATTTATAATACAGGCTTCCTCCAGATACCTTTCCCTCCTTCCCACCACTACCCTTAACACAAGGCAGCAGAGTATAAATCCTAAGCATTTAACTTACAAATAAAAGGCTTCTTAGTCATAACAAAAAAAGCAGGTAAGCCACAGACTTTTACCCCCCCTTCTCCCAAGAGGTACTCATCTGCCCAGGCAGATTAGACTTCCAACAGCAGTCAAATGAATGAAGACTGCAGGACAAAGTAACCCACAGTTTGTTATCCTTCACAGTTGTGGAGGACCATCTCAACAAACCTGAAGAAGCAAGTGTCTGCTTCCCCAAGAGTAAATTAAGTTTAAGAGCAGTAAACATAATCTAGTATTTCTAGCTAAAAGGATGGAAAAGCCCGCCCCACCAGCCCTATAGGTTTGTGTTCTTGCCTCTGCCTTGAACTAGATCTCACTCAGCTCTGCCACCCAGGCCCCAGAGCAGTTCACCTTGAAACTCTGTGTTATCAAGGCCCCTGATGGCCTCCACCGCATCCTCTGCCCGCTCCATGTGTACAAAGGCATAATCTTTCACGATGTCACATTCGATGACTGGACCATACTCTTCAAACTTGGCCCGGAGCTCTTGGTTGGTACAAGTGGGACTGATGTTGCCCACGTGTAACTTTGTTGAAGCTTTGCTCTTATTCTTGCTGGCTTCCACGTTGATGTTCACTCCGTGCAACTTATAATGGTGCAGGTTGCGTATGGCATCCTCGGCCGCCGTCTTGTCCTCTATGTGTACAAAGCCATAGTTCTTAATGATGTCACATTCCAGCACCTTCCCATACTGTTCGAAGAGTGAGCGGATCTCCTGCTCTGTGGCCTCCCGGGGCAGGTTTCCGATGAACAGCTTCACCATCCTGACAGGAGCCTGGGAGAGAGGAAAAAAAAAAAAAAAACATTTCAGAAGTCATGTGTGGGGTAGGAAATTTCATGGCACTGCAGCATTTCATTTTGACCCTCCGGAGTTGCTGGCACCCTCAAGACTCTCCCACAGACGTTCGTTATGCTTCCTGGACAGAGGAGCAGCAGTTTGGTAAGTGGTGCTGCGGCGTGTGACGGGCTGACAGGAGGTCGGGGGTCAGAACGCACAACACAGTCCAACGTCTCTGGGAGATGAGACGCATTGAAGCAACAGCGTTAGCTGTTTCACGTCTCAAAACAAGGCGGAAAAAGAAACCCGAGCAGAAGGCAAGAGACAGCTGAACGGCCGGTGAGGAGGTTTTGGAGGGAAATCTGTACCTCTCCACCGCGCCAGGGCGCCTTCTCACACACGCCAGGGCTAAAAGGGTCCCCGGGGCCCCCACACCCGGGCGCCCTCCTCGGCCCAACCTGCAGCTCCCTCAGCCCAACAAAGACTCGGCCCGACCCCTGCCCCGCCCCCTCCGGGGACCCGGCCCCGCCTCCTCTCGTTGTCTCGCCGGGGCCTCTGCAGCACGACGAGGACGCCAAACCCGGGCCGATTCCGCCCGCGAGAGGCCTAGCCCGGCCGCCCTCGGCCTCCCCACAGCCCCACAGGACGCCCTCGTACCTCCGGGTGGCGGCGGCGGTGGCGGCGGCTCCCGCGTCAGAGAGAACCCTACAAAATGGCGACGGCCGCTCGAGCCTCGGCGCGACCGGGCCCTTTCTCGCGCGCCAGCTCACGCACGCGCGAGTGCGTGCTACCTTTCTCCCCTCCCCCTCACGGGAGCCGGACGACCAATCCCGCAACCGCAGACAAATGGACGCCCAGTGCGGGGGCGGGGCCAGCTGGCGATGACGCTGCGGAGCCGAGGTCAACACGCCCCCAACTCCGGCTGGCCAATCACCGCCGTGGGAGGGGGTCGCGGCTCCCACGTCAGTAGGGCTAGGCGCACAACCGCTGCCTTGGTGAAATCGGAAGCCGGGGGGGGGGGGTGGGGGTCGCTGACTATCACAATGGATCGTGCTATTGGGCCAACTGGGGAGGGGGGACTGATGACAAAGGGTTATCTCACTGGGTCGGATAAAAGGACTTTTTTTCTTTTAAGCGTGCTGGGCAACGTCTTTGGCAGCTGGGGCCAACATTTCAGAAATCCAGGCGCACCACGTTTTAAGCAATCTGTGTGTGGCTGTTTGCCTCTCTCCTCTCTCTCTCTCCCTCTCTACCCCCTAGCTTTTTAAACAATTTATTTATTTTCCATTACAAACGTGTTATTCATTGGTGAGGAAACTGAGAACCAAGGGGCAGAAAGGTGTATGTTAGAGGTGGGATGATTCCAAGAGGCATTTCTATCCAAGCTACATTTTGTCATGTTTTGTTTGTTCATAAATGTACGTGGCTTGGTTTTCTTTCTCACTACAGTGTAAGCTCCAATTATCCATCACACTTACCGGTCGGTGGTGAGCACTCCAAAGGAATACTTGGTGCAGAGGTCCAGAGGGATTACTGGGTTTGGGGTGAGATAGGGTCTCCACGTCCACACCAAGCTGCTAGAGCTCTAGGCTATTGTGAGGCTCCCGACTTCGTTGCATTCAAAATTCATCTGCGGTCCGAGGGCACCTCCTGGTGGCAAAAGAGAAGCTGTTACGTGTATTACTCACTGACCCCCCTTCAAGCAAAGACATGTACGAAGATCCATGGATTGAGTTTATCTTCTAGTAGAGGATCCAGGGTGGCAGTCCATCACCATTCTTCATCGTGGCTCCATAACTTTTTCTGATATCATGGAGGCACAAGTTCCCCCAACCTGCCACCCCAACTACTTGGATATGTTCCTTTCACTGAATTCTTTTTTTCCCCCATTCATTTGCAGCTTCTCTCCATGCTTAGACTCTTGGACATCTGTAGAGACAGATCTATCCTTCCCTCTCCACCTCCCTCCCTTCCTTACTTCCTTTACCCCTTGACCCCCATTTCTGTTTTTTGAGACAGAGTCTCACTGTGTAGCCCAGGCTGGCTTGGAACTTACTGTATAGGCCAGGCTGGCCTCAAACTCATGTAAATCCCCCTGCCTCAGCCACTTGAGTGCTGGGATTACAGGTGTGCACCACCATGCCTGGCTTTCTAGAGACTTTCTTGGTCGTTGCTGAAATAACTTTCACTAATTTGTACAACAGTGTCAGGGAATGTTTCATTCTGATATACATAGGTTGCTTTGAAGTGGACCTGATTTGACAGCACCTAACAACAGCAACAATCTGTACTATTATTATCCAGTGGTTTTCTTTGATATTCCAGAAGAGACTTCTTAAAGATTCTTCTTTAAAAATCTGCTATTGCCCAATTCATGCACTGTTTTTTGGAGTCTGTCCTCTACAATTGCCTAAATTTTCTGAAATCTCCAAATCTAATGTGTTAACAGTTTTCATCCTTCTAAAATTTTCATTTCACTCACTATCCTTTCCTCCTCTGTATTTTTATTAGTAAATTTTTTAGTTATTGTACAGTTTAATGGGTTTCATTATGACATTGCCATACATACAGATCATTGTACATTGTTCATCATCATTTTCTCCAGTACCCTGTCATGACCCCCCCATCCCCTTCCTCTCCACCAGTGTTTCCCCTTCTGTTTGCATGTCTTCCTTATGCATAAATCTCTCTGTATATATCATCTATATCTCCAGATTTTTCCTTAAGGGAAAAGCATGATATTTCTCCTCCTTTCCTTGATTTACCACTCTTTTTGTCCCTTTCGCCTTTTCTTTAGTCCCTTTTCTCCCCCTACATAGGCCCCCTTCTACTTTCATGACCTATGTATTTTAGTATTGAATATATGTTGTTGTTGTTAGGTCATTGAGTCAGGTCAAACTCATAGTGACCCTATGTACAAAAGAACAAAACATTCCCTGACTCTGTGCCAGGCACACAATCTTTTTTTGTGTTTGAGCTAATTGTTGCAGACACTGTGTCAATCCATCTACCTGAGGGTCTTCCTTTTTTCCATTGACCTGTCACCCTCCCAAACCTGATGTCCTTCTCCAGGAATTGGTCCCTCCTGACATGTCCAAAATATATAAGACGCACTCTAGCCATCCTTACTTACAAGGAGGACTCTGGTTGCACATCTTCTAGGACAGACTTATTGTTTTGACAGCCCATGGTAAATTCAATATTTGTCTCCAGCACCATAATTCATAAGCATCAGTTATCCTGTCTTGCTTATTCAGTGTCCAGCTTTCATAACCATATAATGCGACTGAAAATATCATGGCATGAGTCAGGTGCACCTTCGTCTTCAATGTGACGTCTTTACTTTTCAACACCTTAAAGAGGTCTTTTGCAACAGCTTTTCCCAAATCTAACATCTACATATGAGAGAAAGCATGCAATATTTGTCTTTCTGGATTTGGCTTATCTCACTTAAAACGATGATCTCTAGTTCCATCCATTTTCCAGCAAATGTCATAATTTCT
This sequence comes from Pedetes capensis, assembly GCA_007922755.1. Classification (NCBI taxonomy): domain Eukaryota; kingdom Metazoa; phylum Chordata; class Mammalia; order Rodentia; family Pedetidae; genus Pedetes; species Pedetes capensis. Next base: position 70,441 of record VMDO01003073.1, read on the forward strand.
TCCTTCCTTAGGGATGAATAAAACTCCGTGGTTATCTATATACTACATTTTCTTTGTCCACTCATCTGTTGATGGACACCTAGGTTGATTCTATACCTTGGCTATTGTGAATGTTGTTGTTTGTTGTTGTTAAGTGCTGTGGAGTCGGGTCTAACTCACAGTGAACAGCACCACAATAAACATGGATGAGCAAGCATGTTGACTTAGATTACTTTGGATATATACCCAGAAGTGATATAGCTGGGTCATATGGTAGCCCTATTTTTAGTTTCTTGAGGAACCTTGCTGATTTCCATAGTGGATGGAACAGCCTGCATTCCTACCAGCTGTGTGCTAGGATTCCTTTCTCCCTACATCCTCGCCAGCATTTGTTGTTGTTCTGTTGATGGTGGCCATTCTGACTGGGGTGAGACGGTATCTCAATATAGTTTTGATTTGCATTTCCCTGATGGCTAAGGATATTAACATTTTTTCGTATGATTGTTGGCCATTTGTATTTCTTTAGAGAACTCTGTTCAGTTCATATGCCCATTTTTTGATTGGATACTTTACTCTTGTGATGTTTAATTTTTTGAGCTCTTATTAAAGAGCTCAAGTTCTACATATTAATCCCATGTCTGATATATAGCTGGCAAAGATTTTCTTCCAATTTGTATGCTCTCTTCACTATGATAATTGTGTCCTTTATTGTCCAAAAGCTTTTTAATTTCATGCAATTCCATTTGTCAATTCTTGCTATTGTTTCCTGAGCTATTGGGGTCCTTATTAGAAAGTCCTTGCCCATGCCTATGTCTTGCAGTGTTTTCCTCCAGAAATTTCAAAGTTTCAGTTCTTACATTAAGGTCTTTGATCTGTTTTGAAGTGATTTTTGTACAAGGTGTGAGAGAGAGACGGATCTAGATTCTTCTGTATTTTTATATTGGTTTTTTCTCATAGTTGAGTATACCATTCCACCTCCTTCTCCCATCTATTTCTCCATTCTTCTGTTTATTCCCTTTTGTCTACATTCCCCTTCCTTCAGAAGCAACCGTTCTGATGAGCTTAATGTGTATTATTTTGTTTGTTTGTATTCTGGAGAGATTTAGTTTTTCGAGACAGTGTCTTACTATGTAACCCAGGATGGCCTTGAACTTGCAATCCTCCTACCTCAGCCTCCTGAGTGATGGCATTATGGGTGTGTACTTCTTGGCCAGACATGTCTTTTTAATGCACATTTGTTTTTTACATTCTTTAAAACTCTATAATTATGGAAGTTTTTGAAAAGACACCAAAATAGAGATATTATTATAATGAACTCCTCTGTACCCTCTATTGTTGTGTTGTTGTTAGGTGCCCTCAAGTTGAGTCCGACTCAGACTCAAAGCGACCCTATGTATAGCAGACCAAAACACTCCCCCATTCTGTGCCAGGCACATGATCTTATTTATGTTTAAGCCCATCATTGCAGACACTGTGTCAAACCATCTGGTGGAGGGTTTTCCTTTTTTTGTTGTTGTTGACCTGCCACTCTCCCAAACATGATGTCTTTCTCCAGGGATTGGTCCTTCCTGACTACATGTCCAAAATATGTAAGACACAGTCTAGCCATCCTTGCTTCCAAGGAGCACTCTGGTTGCACTTCTAGGACAGATCTATTGGTTCTTTTTTGCAGTCCATGGTATATTTAATAATCATCTCCAGCACCATAATTCAAAAGCATCAATTCTCCTGTCTCCTTTATTCAATGTCCAGCTTTCACAACCACATGATGCAACTGAAAATACCATGGCATGAGTCAGGCGCACCTTCGTCTTCAATGTGACATCTTTACTTTTCAATACTCTAAAGAGATCTTTTGCCCCAGCTTTTCCCAAAGCAATGCACCTTTTGATTTCTTGACTGCTGCTTCCACGGGTGTTGATTGTAGAACCAAGTAAAGCAAAATTGTGGACAACTTCAATCTTTTCTCCATTTATTGTGAAGTTGCATACTGACCCAGCTGTAAGGATGTTTGTTTTGTTGATGTTGAGTAACAATTAATACCAAAGGCCATGTTCTTTGATCTTCATCAGTAAATGTTTTAAATCCTCTTCACTTTCAGCAAGCAGAGTTGTGTCATCTGAATAACGCAAGTTATTATTGAGTCTTCCTCCAATCCTGATGCTGTGTTCTTCCTCATAAAGTCCAGCTTCTCAGATTATTTGCTCAGCATATAAATTGAAGAGATAGGGTGAAAGTATACAGCTCTAGCACACACCTTTCTCAACTTTAAACCAGTCAGTGTTTCCTTGTTCAATTTGGACTAGTATTTACATACTGCCAAGTTATTCTCTGGAATAGCTATGCCAGCATACCCTCCCACCTGCAACACATGAGAAGCCCTGTTATCTCTACATCTTTGCCAATGTTTTTATCCACTTTCCTAATTTTTACCAGTTGAATAAGTATAAGGTGATATTTTCTTGTTGCTTTGGTTTGCATTTGTCTGATCACTAAAGATTTTAAACATCTTCTCTTGCTTTTAAGTTGTTTTTGGCTTTACTCTTCTCTAAGTTTCCTGTTTATCTCTTTTGCCTATTTTTTAGGTTGCAGTCTTCTTTTTATTGTTGATTTCCAGGACTTTCTTGTATATTCTAGATATTAGTCTTTTATTGGTTTCAAATATCTTTTCTCATTCCTCTAATTATTAACTTTATCTATGGGTGCCCATTGAATAGAAATCCTTATTTTTTTTTATCAGTCAAATTAATCCTTCCCCTTTTTTGGTCTTAAAGATTATGCTTTTGGGCTGTGGGTGTAGATCAGTGGTAGAGTGCTTGCCTAGCATGAAAAACAATGCCTTTCACATTAGGTCTGTAGTCCATACAAAGCAGTGCTGTCCAGAAGAAATATAATGTGAGCCACATAAGTTGTTATGGGCTGAGGATGTAGCTCAGTGGTAGAGCACTTGCCTAGCATGCATGAGGCCCTATGTTTGATCTCTAACACCACAATAAATAAGTAAATAAATAGAAATTTCCAGTAAGCACAATATATAAAAACAAAAGTTTCAACATTTTAATCATAATTTTGACTTATCATTTCAACACATGATATAAAAACTTAGATATTTAAAATGTTTTTCCTCTAAAGTCCATGAAATCCAATATTTTATCCTCGCAGCACATCTCAGTTTGGACTTGCCACACTTTGAGTGCTTGGTAGCCACACGGCCAGTGGCTTCCACATTGGACAACACAGGTGCGGCGTACCCTTGTACATGGTGTTCAGTAAGAATGAAGACATGTTTCTCTCTAAATAACTCACCCATTTTAAATCTGTCCATATCTTCCTGCTAGTTGGTGGCACCTGTGTTGATATTTTTGTGCCCTGACTTTTCAATATTACTCACTGCCCTATTCCATCTGTCATCTTCCCTGGAACTCTCTTTCAGCCACATGTGAATAGGTCTAAGATCCCCAAGATTTACTTCTTAATCCTATGCTTACCTTCTCCTCCATCCTGTCCTTACAGAATCACACCCCAAAGTAGCTGTAGCTGCCACGTGTGTGCAGATGATTCACACGTGTTGTCTCACCTTTCCACTCACATCGACCGTTCTCCAGGACCACTGTAATGGGCAGCCCTGTTTACACTAACATATTACATTAGCGTGATTTCTTTCCTCCATAGGTTGTATTTCCTTCTAAAATTCCCAATTATTGCTTTTTCCCCTCACCCCCAGGCTTGCACCTTGAGGCACAGATGTCCAGGTTCCCTGAGCAGTCCCCAATGTGTGACTGTTGTCTCCATCCCACAGGGGAGGTTTTACAGCTGGACTGGAGGTACAAGAGATGACTGTATAGTGCTGATGCATTATTCCATTTAGTCCTGTGACATGCCATTGCAGTTATATTTATCCATGTGTTTACTGAGGAATATTGAATCTGCCCGTGCTAAGAGAAAGGGATAATTATCTGCTCTACCAGATCTCATGTCTGGAGCCCATCCTGGTGTTGTGTTGTGGTAGTTCTTGGCCTGCAAGCACCTAACTCTGTCTTGACTGTTGACAGTCAGGGGTCTGCTCGAGGTCCTGGCCAGTTATGCTAAAACATAGGGCAGCTTTCCTGGAAAGATGGTTGTTTATGTAGAGAAAACAATGCAAGAGCAAAGTTTTTTCTATAGGAGGTCACCAAGGAGTGGTCACCTCCAACAACATCTGGAGTCAAATTGACTTGAAACCTCCAATTTTAACACCTCTTTTAAAAATACTTCACATCAGCTGGGTGCAGTGGTGCACACCTATGATCCCAGCAACTCGAGAGGCGGAGGCCAGAGGATCGCAAGTTTAAGGCTAGAGGCAGCCTGTGTAACTTAGACCATGTCTCAAGATAAAAAATAAAAAATGGGCTGGGGGTGCAGATCAGTGGTAGAGCACTTGCAAAGGTAAGTGTGAGGCCCTGGGTTCAACCTCCAACTTCTGCCAAAAATAAAAACAACAACAAGAAAAAACCCTTTACATCTCCTTTTTAAATACTGCACCCCATCTATTATATATTGGCCTGTGTGTGCATATTTATATGCTCAGGATGTAGTTCATAGCTTCCTAGGTGACGTCATTTTAGTGGTCAGTGGAATAGGAACCTGCCACTCCTCCGATCCCAGTGTGAGCTCCCTTGAGTCTACAGGGGAGACTGGAAGTGGAGTCAGTAATCACCCTTTACATGCTCAACTCTCTGCCGTCGGCTGAGCAGTGGCTGGAACTAGGTTGTGCCAATGCTCCTCAGCCTCCCATTACAGTTGAGAGAATCAGGAATGAAGAAGGTGGTGTCTGGCTGGGGGTGTGGCTCAGTGGTAGAGCACTTGCCTAGCACACACAAGGTCCTGGATTCCATCCCCAGCACTAACCCCTCCCCCCTGGAAAAAAAAAAAAGGAAAAAGAAAGCTGTGCACCTGGGAATGAGTGACTCATTGCCTTTTAACAGGAATACTGCTTGTTAACATTATCCTGATGCACAGTGAACATCTTTGGTCTAAAAAGAGGCTTGGCATGGGCCATCCCAGCAAACTGGAGGTCATCATCATGGGGAGGTAAGATGGAGATAGGGAGGCTCTCGGAATCACATGGTTCTTTGAGGGCTTGGAGGCTGCCGCCAGAGTGGAAACCTGGCATGCAGGAGACCAGAGCCAAAGGGAAGAACACAGGCTTAGGCAGAGAGGCTGTGGCCAGGAAAGCAATGACACCCAGAGTCAGTAAGAGAAGCTGAGCTGTTTAATCACCTCCTTGGCCAGACTCAAGGCTGTGGCTGCTCCTCAACAACTCACACCTGGAAGCCACTGAGAGCAGCTGGCGGTGGAGCTGCCACTGGAGTCAGAGGGTAAGGCGGGAGGGGAGGGGGTGCTGCAGTGCCTCCAGCTCCCCCATCTGGCGCTCCTGCCGCCGGGGCCTGCTTCAGCTCTGAGAGATTCCTGGCTGGTCCCCAGGGGCAAGAAGTGGAGGGAGGATGGCACGCCCTAGTTGTGGTGGGAGAAGGACCCTGAGGCGGGGACAGCCATTCCCACAAGGCCTAGGTTGAGGGTGTGGCACTGTCCGCACTGTGGCAGGGGAAGAGGGCACAAGGTGGGGAGTGGAAGAGGGGGTTGCCTTGGTCCTACCACCAGGCTGGAATTAAATAGCAGAAGAGAAGGATGTTCTTGGGAACACTGGCTTGTCCCCAGTGACAGTTCCTGGTGATGGGCTGACCTCGGCAACAGACCCTAGCAGCAGGCAGTTGTCCTGACAAGAGGGTGGTCTGTGTCGACAGTCCCTGGCAGTTTCCTGAACAGAGGGAGGGAGGTGGCCTGGGAGTCTCGCCCCTGGCTACTTGTTCTTCTTAAAGAAGCTGAAGCGTTTTTCTCGATCTCGTTCTCTGCCGTCCTTGCTGCGTAGCACTACAGGCCCCTCAGGCTGTGACACTGGGGGCATGGTCATGGCCCGAGTCATGCCCCGGGTGGCACTGGGCACCGCTGGCTCTTCTGGCTCTCCAGAGGCTGAGGATGCAGCCGCAATGGCCGCGTTCACCACCCGCAGCCACGAGCTCATCTCTGCCTGCGGGGGACAGGGGAACAACTGCTCAGCCACAGGGACCCTGAGCGGGGGCAGCAGGTGGTAGACAGAGCAGTGTGAACGGAGGAGGGAGAAAAGTGATTGACTTCCATCTTATTAGGAGGCAGAGGAGCCCTTTAAGACAGGCAGCACGTTGGGATGTGGCACTCACACGTGCAGTGGGGCACATTGGGGGCTGTCCTATTAAAAACATGAGACACATAAGACAGGAAGAAAGAGAGGAGGGAAGGAAGGGAAATTGCTACTGGAGGGCCCTCAGAGTGGCCCAGAAGAGAGAAACACGGGGACAACCAGTCAGCTCACCTCGTCCTTGGCCTGGAATAAATATTCTTTTCCATCCTGTAAGCTGTTGGGAGAGAGAAGCCACAGGGCAGATCTGAGAATCTGCCTCTGCCAGGTCAGTGCTGCTGGGAGCTCCTGTCTCCAAGGGGAGGGGCTGGGAGGATGGGGGACGGCCCTCACGGTGGGCCGCATCACTTATGCTTTGCACATTCTTCAGATTCCCAGGGTTTTGCAGATGTGCAAAAGCAAATCCTTTCTGACTGGCTGCAGAGAGCCAGGGTGAGCTCACTTCCATCCCTGGCCATGCAGGCTGCTGGCTGCCAGGCAGGGGCAGGCTACAGATCCCGGGAGGTGCCTGGGTGGGGTTGGGGGGTGGGGAGGGTGGTACCCTGCCCCTACATTTCCCACCCAGGATAACCTTTCAGCTTGACAAGGTTCGGTCATGGGCTCGTTTCTTGGTTCCCTCGGTCCCCTTAGTGTAGAGTCCCAACCAGAATCCCCAGCTCTCCCTCATCTACAGAGATCCCCAAGAGCCTGGCTTGGCGGCTCCATTTAGGTTCTTACCAGTGACTCCTTTCCCCCTGGACTCGCTCATAGCCCACCCACTGTGCCTCACCCCCCAACGCCTCCTCCCATCCCACTCCCTCCTGAGAGCACCCTCCAGTTCCTACCCTAGCTTGAAGACATGTTTGCGCTTCCGATAGTCCAAAGCCACACTGCCCTGGGCCTTGGCCAGGCTGACAGGCACTTCTCCGTGGTAGGGCACGCCTGCACCAGCCGCCTTGGCATCCTTGTAAAAGCCAAGGCTCCCACGCCGCAGGACACAGTACACGTTCTGCCATGATCTGGGGGGAGCACAGAGGGGTCAGGAGGCCAGGCGAGTAGAGGAAGTGGCTGGCTTGGCTGGGTCCTTAACCTGGGGCTCCCTTGGGTGTCATGGGACATAGACTTCCATTCCTGCTTTTAGGCCCCTTCTGGCCCTCCCTTGAGACCTGTGCTGACCGGGAGCCCACCCGCCTTTCCCGAAAGCCACCTGAGTCAGGAAGCTGAGTGGCCGTGGCGCAGCACAGCCAGGCCTGGTACCTGTTGGCGGCCTTCTTGCCGGAGGCCTCCATCTCCTGTTTGCGGCAGAGCATCCCCTCCATCTGCTCCTGCGCAGACAGCTCTGGGCCTCGAGCAGGCAAGGTGGCAACATGGGCCGCCTCGGCGGACCTGCTTTGGGGCACTGCAGGAGGCACTGAGCCCCGAGGCTGGGCCTGCCTCTCTCCCCGCTGCCCATCAGCCTCATCCCCTGTGCCTGGCCCCTGTGAGGGAAAAACAGCCTCTGGGTCAAAGGATGACATGAAAGGGGCCTCACCATGGGGTCTGTGGCCAAGAGCTGGTCTTGCAGCCCCGAGTTTCCCTTAGGCCCCTGCCCTATTCCATGCCCAGGACTCCACCCTTTCTTTTTGTCCTTTTGGCTCCTGGGCCCCCCTGCCCACACCTGCGGGGGACTCACAGGCCTTTCGGGGAAGCTGCTCTGCTCGAGTCTCTGTTGTTCCAGCAGGGGCTGCAAGGACAGGAAGGTGTGAGAGGATGGGGGCGCAGGGTTCTGACGGGGAGGTTGGGGGCTCAGGTTACCTGTGAGGACTCTGTGTCTGTGTAGACCCCATTGACGCTGGGCTCCTGTGTGGATGGCGGCAGCCGCGACTGGGTTCTGGAATGGCCAAAAGTGACACAGAATGATCAGGAGGAAGAGGCTGCCTCGACTGGGCTCAGCCTCATCCTCTGGTCCAGGTGCCCCAGCTCTCACCCGTCCCAGGCAGCGCCGGGAGCTTTCTGGCCATCAACCAGGCTCCCTTCAGGCCGGCCAGCCGGGGGCTCAGGGGCAGGGGGCTGTTTCCTGCGTTCCTCCTCCTCCCTCTTTCTCTTCCGCTCCTTCTCTCGCTCTTCCAGCTGTCAAGAGATGTTGGAGTCAGCATGGAGAAGGCCTCATCTAAGAGGAGCCAGGTGAGGGGGAAAGCGGAAGTGTTTCGCGCTGGTCTGAAGAAACAGGAAGGAGGGAGCGGAGAATCCGAACAGCAGGTGGGGGCAAGCAGCAATGGGGACTGGGGTCTTAGCATCACCAGGGGAGCTGTGGCAGCAGGGGGCACTCTCGGCTCAGCCCTAGAGTGTGGGGGAAAGAGAAGAGATGTCTCCCCTGAGCACAGAGGGCAGGGGCCTGGGGCAGCGGCGGGGGCGGGCCCCGCGGGGTCTCGTGACCCTCACCGCAGTGAGCTTCTCGAGCGCGCTGAATCGCTCCTCCCAGGCCGCTGCCGACTTCTGGAAGGCCTCGTGCCGCTTGATGAGGTTCTCCACTTCATCCACCGTGCAGCCCAGCTCTGCGCTTCGCACCAGCGGCTCCTGGCTGCACAGCCAGGCCTCCGCCATCCCTGCATCTCTCCCAAACACGAGCACCTCCAAAACTGCCAGGATTGGGGGGGGAGTCACAGAGAGATAGCAGGTCAGAGGGGGCGCTGGCAGGACATGGCAACCATGGCAACTACAAGACCAGGGACAGAGAACGCTTCCAGGTGGTGCTGAGGGTGGGCGCCTGGAGTTCCACATCAGGGTTCCCGGATGGGATGCCCGGCGCCGCCTCCCCGGGCCCGGTGCTCCCCCAGCAGCTCACCAAGCTGCAGCCAGTCCATCTTCTCCTGCCACTTGTCAGCTGTCTCCTGGCGCCGGGCCTGCAGCTGAGACAGCTTCTCTGAGATCTGGGAGGGAGAGACCTAAGTCAGCTCCCAGTGGGGAACCACGAATGTCTTCCCTTTGCTTTTCCGAGAGAGGGTCTGGCTCTGTAGCCCAGGCTGGCCTCGAGCTCACAATCCTGCCTTAGGCCTCTTGAGTGCTGGGATTACAGGTATGTGCTACCATGCATGGCTAGGGGGCTAAGGGTCTCACTAAATTACACAGACCGCCTCTGGCCTTGAACTTGTAATCCTCCTGCCTCCGCCTATCAAGTCGCTGGGATCACCGGCATGCACCACTGCACCCGGTTTATTTTTTATTGTGAGACGAGGCCTCACTAAGGTGCGCAGGCTGCTTCTGGCCTCAAACTCGCAATCCTGCTTCTGCTTCTGCTTCTGCTTCCCAGGTTGCTGGGATAACATGTGTGTGCCGTGGCACCCAGCTTGTGACTAGGGATTTCTAAGGTCAAGGGGAAGATGTTCTAGGCAAAAGATGGGATGTGGGGAATCCTTGAATAGCACTGAGGGATAGAGAGGCAGGCTTCGTGCTGAGAAAGAATGAGAAGAATCAGAGACTCGGGAGAAATCAGCGGAGGCTGCCTGCACCAGGCCTCACCCACCTCCTCGGCGGCGTAGTGGCTCCGGGCCAGCAGCTCCTGCCCCACGTTGATGCAGGAGGAGAAGCGGTCTGCTCTGGCCTCTATCTCTGCTTTGATGCCTTGCTGGTTCTTGATGACTAGGTCTGCAGAGGACACGTCCCTGGGAGGGGACAGAGACAGTATCACCCACTGCCTCAGCCCCTTCACAGTCACCAGCCTGTACTACCTGTGGACGCTGCCTGGTACCACCAGTCTCACCGGGGCCGCTCCTGGGCATCCATCTGCAGGTTAATCCCGTCCATCCACAGCATCAGCTCACGGACAGCCTTGAAGAAACGGAACTTGTCCGTGGTGTCCAGCAGCAGCTGGCGGCGGGCGGCAGAACTTCCCTGAAGCTGGGCCCAGGCCTCGGCCACGGCCTGCATGTGGCGGCCAATCTCCTCAGCCTTGTCTCCAGCGTAGGCCTTCTGGAGCCGGTGGCCATCATCCTGCACCTGCTGGACCTGTGGGGCCCCAGACCAGAGTCAGGCTGAGCAGGGAGAGTCCAAGGAATCGCTACCCCCCTCAGAGCCAGGCCCTGGCCAGTACTATCTACCTCCTACCTGTTTTAGCAGCCAAAGAGGCAGGAAGAGGAAGTAAGGCTGGGGGCTGGGAAAGACGAAGGCAGGTACCTTGCCATACCCTGCCTTGTTGGGCCCCATCTAGGGGTCTGGACTTAGCCCAGGGGATGGGACTTTAGGGGGCCACTAGCCAGGTGAGCTCTCCTATCTAGGACAGGATAAGATCACTAGGATGAGATGTGCAGCCTACAGAAGGGATGGGGGGTGCGGACGGAGCATCTGGGGGAAGGGAGGATCTACGCTTATTTCACTGGGTCTGGCGCTCTAGCCAGCGTGGTACCCACAGGGGGATTTTAGCAAGCATGAAGACTCTTCTAGCGGTTGGGAGCACTTGACAATGTCATGCGCCCTCAAGAAGGCCTGTCATTAAACGTGAATGTGGTGGCTGAGGTCCCTTAGCTGGAGATGTTCCCCTGCAGCAGTTCTCTAAAGGACACTCCAGGGTATCACCCTCCTGACGCTTCTGAGACCTACCCTGGCGCCCAAGACATCCCTGCCCCACTTCCCACCAAGTCTCCTCCCCGCCGCCTCCACCTGGGTCAGACCTGGGCACTCAGGGCCTGGATGTCGTGCTCGTAGGCACAGTGGCGGCGCTGCAGGGCCTCTGCGGCATTGAGGTCGCGCCCAGCCCCGTCTGGAAGCTGCTGCTGTTTGTGTTGCACCCGCGCCAGGGCTTGGCGGGCTCCGTGCAGGAAGCGCTGCAGCTCATACGCAGCGGCCAGCACCTGACCCCGCGTGTCCAGCAGCTCGAGGAGGTCAGCCCACGCCTCGTTGAGACTGTCCTTCCACTCGGCTACGGTGGCCCGCGCAGCATGACCCCCCGCAATGAGCCCGTTGGCCAGCGAGTTGGCGCTATTGACGCGTTCCTGACCGATGTTGCTTGTGTCCCGGGAGAACTCACGGAATTTGTCCCGGAGCATCTGGTGGAGGAAGCAGTTGTAGGGACAAGGATGTGACCGTGACCCTGGTAGGTAATGTCCCTGCTGGATGGACCAACTCTCGCCTCCAAAGTGAAAACCCACCGTGTCGGTGCACAGGTGCGGCTGCTTCCCACCCACTTAACAGCAAGGTCATGTCCTGCATTTTGTCATAGACTGTGCTCACAGAAACCAGACTGCTAGATATCACTAGAGGACATAATCTTACGGGACCACCTTTGTATGTATAGCCTGTTCTAGACTGGAAATGTGATCGTGCAGTGAGTGACTGTTTGGCCTGACCTCCTCCACCCTCAGCAAAGACGTTTGGAGGTGCTTAGAGCCCACAGCCCTCAGACAATACCCTAACTACAGTCCACATTTCAGCAGCAATGGCGGTAGAGGGGAATCTAAAGCTCACCCTGTTTTGCTGAATGCTGGTGAAAAAGCCAGCCACAGAGGCAGTGATAATTAATTCCCTTTTTGCCCTCGCCTGTGGTCACCCCTGTGTTGCTCTTTCTGCACAGTTCTTCAGATTGTGTACCTCAAAGCCCAGGAGGACAGTGCCTGCTCTGCCTGGCCCTGCGCCCTGCCCCTCGGCACTCTGCCCTGGTGGAGACCCTGCTCTCCCAGTGGGCCCTGCCCCTTCCCAGCGCTGATGTGCGCGCCGTGCTCCTGCACTCACGGTCACGTGCTCGTAGTCCTGGCCCAGTTCGTGTGAGGCTGCCACCACCTCGCGCTCCTGGATCCACTGTTCCAGGTCATCCAGCTCACGCCGGAGCTGGCACAGCCGGAGGCGCTCCTGCAGCCGCTCACGCCGCTCTCCTGCCAGCTCCTTCAGGCTGGCGTACAGCTTGTCCACCTGAGCCTGGCGGATCGATATCCGTGTGCTGCGGCCGGGGAACGGAAGGCCCATGGGGCTTAGGACACGTTGCTCTGAGGCCTGGCAGCCCTGTCCCTCTTAGGTTCCCAACTGCTCCCCAAGTCCCCGCTTCTCCAGCTTTCTAGAATGTTCAGTACCCACAGTACAAAAGCTCCACGGTCCCTGCACCTTCGTGGTATCAGCCCCTCCCTGCCTGCTGCCCTCACCTCTCCGGGTGGTCGTGGTCGATCATGTCTTGGCTGCTGGCGGCCAGCTGGTGGATGGTCTGGGCGTAGTCGGCCAAGGCTTGCTCCAACACCTGATGCTTCTTCACCTCTGCTTGGGCACTGAGCTCGTCCTGGGAGAGGGGACAGCGGGCATCGGGCAGCAGCCACTGGGAGTGGGACGATCAGCCACACGGAGCAGGCTCTGCCCTGGTCTCACCTTGGCGTTCTCCTGGCCCATCATGTGTAGCTCCTGCTCGCCCATCCAGGCCTCGGCCTCGGCAGCATCGCGGTAGAACTGCTGGGCCCGCAGGGCCCCCTCCAGCCGCTTCCCCCGCAGCTCCAGCTCGTGGCTCAGGCGTTTCCACATTTCCTGGAGCTCGGCCAGCTCCGGGCCCGCCGCTGCTGCACCAAGAGCACGCTGTCGCTCCTTCAGGTCTGCGATCCGGGGCTCGTGGCCCTGGATCTCTTTCTGCAGGGTCTGGCCCCAGCATGGAAGAGAACACACGGAAGGGCTTGCAAAGGGAAACCCACGCCTCTGCTCCTTAGGCCTACGTGGCCTGGAGTCCTTCCTTCACACTCTAGCCTCTCCTACTTCCTGGGTCCTCTCATGTCCTCCTCTCTAGGCCCAGGAAAGCAAAGGTGATGTCCCTTTAACCTCATGCTCTCCTCCTGAGAGAACCCACCCTCCCAAGGTGGGGAAAAGGTGAACCACTAAAGTCTGGGCTACAGAGCGTCAAGGTGGGGCAGAGAATCCCCCACCTTAGGAATAAACAAAGGCCTGAGGGTGGGGAGGGTCTCGGGAACTTTCCTTTTTCCCTTAGCCTCTGCCTCACCTGGTTTTTCTTCATAAGCAGCTGGACACTGGGCAGGTCCTTGCCATGTTCCATGGAGCTGGCCATGGGCAGCCGCTCGGTCACCCACAACTGGATGAAAAAGGGGGTCAGTGGAGGTGCAAAGGGCGGAGCTAGCACTGGGGCTGGAGTGTGGGGATACCTAGGGCTACAGATGTGTGAGTAGGAAATGGTCGCCTCTGGCTCTGGGGTAAAGGGACGCAGAGGGCAGCCCTGCGTGTCCTTAGAGGGGAGACTCTCAGTGCTCAACAGAAAAGGGAACGGAGCATGGTGGACCTTTCCAGGAAGGAGACTGGAGAGCCACGTGGCTGGGGGCAACTTGCCAAAATGGAGACTCCATCCCGTGCCCGGCCCAGTGACTCACGATCTCATCCTCCACGTCCCGGTGGAACTGGTGCTGCTCGCGAGAGGCTTGCAGGCGCTGGCAGCGTTCCTTCATGGGCTGGCACAGGGCCCTGAACTTCTCCTCCACGGCCCTGGAGGTCCTTTCCACTTCCCCTGCGCCCTGGTCCTCCTGGGCCAGTGCCTTTGCCTGGGCCTGGATCGCCTCCACCTCCTTCTCTCTCACAGCCATCTCCCGTTCCAGCATCTGCAAGCCCAGAGGAGGAGGTTGTCAGCACCACATTTCTGCCTTCAAATACAGAGGAGGCCCTAGTCTACCCAGCCAGTCATAATTCCTTACCCCCAGGGCTCCCCAGGGAGAGCATGCCCACATGGCCTGCATGAATGCGTCTTGAGCTTCATTATACATAAGAATTCTAGGCTGTGTGATAACTGTGTCTGTTAAGGATTTGGTGTCTCTCGAGCCCAAATCCCATAGCTGCCAACTGATCTTTGCCTCCTTTGAGATGTTGGAACTGGATTCCTGTGAATGCTTCTCCTTTGGTACAATGCCAAGCCTGGCCAGCAGGGGGCGCCAGAGGACAGCATAAGACAAAGCAGAGCAAGTGCTTCTGTCGTTTCAAAGTGCTTTCTTTCTCACGGTAAGAAGAGCTCCCCTGGCTCTTCCTCCTCTAGGAAGTTTTACTGGTACTCTACAGGTGACTTCCTGCTGGCCAGCCTTGGCTTGTCAGCTGCAGACCTGCTCGGGCCCATTACACTTTAGTAGATTTTTCGGTCATTTAGGGACCGCTGCCCTGTCCAACAAGGTCCAAATCTCAGCATCTCATTCTTTCCTTGGGTATTCCTCCTCAGTCCTATAGGTAAAGCTGCTACCTACACTTGCTGTTTCAGGATGCTTTGTTTTGTTTTGTTTTGTTTTGGGAGTTGTTTGGATGTAGCCCAGGCTGTCCTAGAACTCGCTATGTAGACCAGGCTGGCCTCAAACTCGCATCAACCCTCCTGCATCAGCCTCCTGAGTGCTGGGATTACAGACGTGCACCACCAGGCCTGGCTTTATTCCTGGATTCTTAAGAGCAGGGATCAGTAAAGACAGCCCATTGCCTATTTTGTAAATAACTTTACTGGAACATAGCCCTACTCTTTTATGGAGTCTCCATGTTTTTTACCCTATGAAGACAGAGTCGAATAGCTGTGGCAGAGATCACATGGCCCGTAAAGCCCAAAATATTTGTTATTTGGCCCTTTACAGAAAAAAAGTTTTCTGACTCCTGCTGTAGAATTCTCCTTATGCCTGCCATGGTTTGGATATAGTTTGTCCCCTCTAAAACTCATGTTGAATTTGGTCCTCAAATAACAGTGTTGAGAGGTGGTAGGACCTTTAAGAGGTGATCAGATTATTTAAAAGGGATTAGTTGGTTCTCAGGGAACACTGAATTAGTTACAAGAGGGAGTTGTTATGAGGTGAGGCTGTCTCTTGTGTTTTCTCTTCCTCATCTGCTCACTTCCCTCCTGTTCTTCAGCCGTGTTATGATGCAGCACAAGGCCCTCACCAGAAGCTGAGCAGCATTGGTGCCATGCTCTTGGACTTTGCCTCCAGAACCATGAGCCCTGAGAAACCTCTATTTTTTATAAATTACCCAGTCACAGGGTATTCTGTTATAACAATAGGAAACAGACTAAGGCAATGCCTTTATTGGTTACCTACCCTTTTTGTCTTTTCTTTTTCTTTCTTTCTTTTTTTTTTTTTGGCGGTACTGGGGGTTGAACGCTTTGCAAGTGCTGGACCACTGAGCTGCGCCCCCAGCCCATTTTTTTTTTTACTTTTTAAGACAGGGTCTCACTAAGTGACGCAGACTGCCTCTTGTCTTGAACTTGCAATCCTCCCACCTCTACCTCCCCAGCTGCTGGGATTGCAGGCATGCGCCACCGTGCCTGTCTTTTACTAATGAATACTTCTTTTTACTAAAGTTTCTCCATTCTCTGTCTCATGACTTTACCCTGGCTGATAAACACCCCCTGGAAATTCTGAGGCTGGTGGCTCATAGAAGTCAGTGAGAAATACCAAAAGATGCCACTCACCAGGCTTTAGAATGACCTCCAGAATCTCGAGCGCTACAAGCCGCCCTCCTCCTCAATCCCTGTTCACCCTCCCTGAAGGCCCACATTGCACCTGTTGCTTCTTCAGCAGAATGTTGACGCTGGTGAGGTCTTTGCCATAGTCATCTGAGTGCAGCTGGGCCTGCAGGCTCTCGAGCCAGCTCTCCAAGGCAGAGCAGCTTTGGGCAAACAGCTCAGCCCGGTTGGCATCAAAGAGACTGCGGGCCTTGGCCTGGGTGGTGGTCTCTAGCTCATCCCAGCGCCTGTGCAGGTCCTCCAGCTTCTCCGATACCAGAGCTTTCAGCTCTGGCTTCTCCAGAGTCAGCTCCCGCCCTTCCTGAGTGGCAGTGCAAAGAAAGTGTAAGGGTCAGAACTAGATACCACTTTATCACTTAATGTCACAAGGCCAATAGCAGATTAGGGACCTAAAGGGCAAGAGAGAGCCAAAGTGTGTCTAATAGTTAATTCCACATTCTCAGGTGAGCTCATTAACATACCCTTCTCAGAGGTGGGTTTTTGTTTTTTTGTTTTGCTTATGGTAACCGGGGAGTTGAACCCAGGGTTTCACACACATGCTTTTTGCAAGCTCTCAACTCCTGAGCCGTAGCCCCAGGCCAGTCTTCTCAGAGGTTTTAAAGCTCTTCTAAGCTGCCCCATCATCACTAATGATTACACCCCACTGCTGCTCGGCTCTGGCAGACCTCACTTCAGCTTAGAAGCCACTGCCATCTCTCCTCATTTTGGGCTCCCTGGTGCTTGTGGTTTCTAGTGCTGCGCTGCGTGCACTTGTACCGCGTGCTGTCCTTTCATGTTTCTGAGCTCATTGTTCCTCCCTTGAACTGTGGCAAGTGAGTCCCACAGGGTCTCCCCACTGTCAGCCTTTCTGCTTAAGGACTTTTCTTTCTGGAGAGGTAGAGAAAGTCTGTGCGGAAGGTGAGCTGGCAGCGCAGAAGCAGCCCTTGACCAATGGCAGGCGGGCAGGCAATGAATAGCTGGTGACGGCCTGCTTTAGGAGAGATCATGCCGGTGCATGTTCTGCGCTGTCTTCCAGATGCCCCGGCAGGACTGGCTCCAGCTGCCTGCTGGCATGAGGATGTGCCCTTTCCTTTCCTTCTTTTTTTTTTTTTTTTTTTCCCCACAGTGGGGATAGAACCCGGGCCTCATATATGCTAAGCACGTGCTTTACCATTGAACTATGTCCCTTCCCCAGTGTTCCTCTGTCCCATGGCCCTACTCTCCTCCTGGTGCTTCCTGGGATCACCTCTCCTGAAGGTGGCTGCTGCAGAGTCCTGGTTTGGGGGTCTGCTTCTTGGAACATAAACCCAGATGCTGCCTTCGGACCCCTTCCACATGGCTGTCGGGACAAATCTTGTCAAAAGCTAGCTCCGCTTGGGGAGCTTAACGGCCTTCAGCACGATCCACACTTCAAAGCACTCCTTGCGTGGTGAGCTGGGTCCTTCCTGACCCAGCCCAGCACAGTTTCCCCACCTTTGTTTCCATGGCCCCTTTGTACATTCTGTTCTCCTGCCAGGTTGACTTCCCCTTCTCCCCTGGCCTCTCTTCACGCTTCTGGTTTTCTGTTTTCAGTATTTTCTCTACCTCAAAACATCTCTCCCCCAATGTCTCTGCTTGTCCATGTCCTCCTTACCCTCCGTGGACTGCCCTGGATGCTCCTGCTTCCACAATTCCTGTATCTCCCCTCTCCTCACCTGCAGGCTCTATGGACTCTGTATTATGGCACCCATCATAATCTGCTGTGGATTTAATTTGGCTGTTTGTGTAGACATCTCATCTCCCAGCTAGTGTCGTTCTTTGAGTGTGGAGCCACTGGTGGCACCCCTCTGTTCCCCATGCAGTGCCCAGTACGAAGCTCTGCGTATAGCATCCTTAGTAAATGGAAACAGTGAAAATGCACTGGTCTCTTCTTCCCAGCTACAATGCCCTCAGGGAGGAAAAGGGTCTTCCTATATACCATGCAGCATCGCGAGCACATGTAACAGTCTCCTGGAACACACGCTGAGTGGAATAATGCTGCGCTTGTCTGCAGCAATTGAGGCAGAGCTGCATGGGAGACCGAGTCCCAGGAACAGCAAGACTAAAGAGCAATGGCTGGCAAGCCTTGGTGGATGGGCCAAATCTGGGCCATTGCTTGTTTTTATCAGATTTTTTTTTTTTTTTTTTTTTTTTGGCAGTACTGGGGTTTGAACCTAGGGCCTCGCGCTTGCATGCTCTGCAAGTGCTGGACCACTGAGCTGCACCCTCAGCCCAGTTTTTCACTTTTTGAGACAGGGTCTCGCTAAGTTATGCAGACTGCCACTGGTCTCAAACTTGCGATCCTCCTGCCTCCGCCTCCCAAGCCACTGGGATTACAGGCGTGCACCACCACACCTGGCATTTTTATCGGAATTTTTAGACAGCATCTCACTGTGTAGCCCAGGCTGGCCTGGAACTCACTATGTAGACCAGGTTGGCCTTGAACTTGCATCGACTCTCCTGCCTCAGCCTCCCAAGTGCCAGGACTACAGGCGTGCGCCACTACACTCAGCTGTCACTGCTTGTTTTTATGAATAAAGGTTTACTGGAAGACAGACAAGCTCATTCGTTTATGTATTCTCTGTGGCTGCTTTTGTATTATAACACCAGAGACAAGTAGCTGCAGCCTGAAGTATTTACTATCTGACCTTTACAGATGTTTGCAGACCCTGGCTGAAGACAGTCACCCTGTTCGGGGCCCAGGAGCATTATGGTGTTGAACCAAAGCCACCGTTTGGCTCCCTGCTATGTTGTACTTTCTCAAAGTTCTGGAGTCCTGTCCCACAGCCCCAAGACATTTATCCCCAGGCCATAACTTTCTGCCTTGGTGGTGAGGCATAGGAACCTGTATCTCTAGTCCGAAAAGAACCACGTCATGCAGCTGGGTCCCCTCAGCTTGCATTGCGTCTGGGACCTGCCCCAAGGGAGCCCGGCAGGCGCACTCACCACTGCTCCCAACACACGCTCACCTTGTCCACCTTGTCCAGCCAGTCCTTGTTGGCCGCCAGCTCAGCCATAAACGCCTGGTGCTTCTGCCACTTGGTGTGCAGGTTGCGGGCCTCGTCGTAGGACACATCCTGGGCTGTCAGCATCTTCTCATCAATCCAGAGTTTTAGCTGCCGCAGGCATAAGGCAGAGGGGAAGGAGTGGGTATTTCAGAGCGAGGCGAGCGGGGTTGGGGGGTGAGAGGAGGGACGGGGAGAAGACGTGGAAGACTTGCAAGGAGCCTGGAAAGAGCTTACAGGCTGCGCGGCGATCCATGATGCCCTTACCCTGGGCTCAGAGCTTGGGGCGTGTGGGGAAAGGATGAGTGACTAGGGAACACAAAGTCTCACCTCATGACAGTCTTGCAGGAAGTGCTGCTGCTCTCGGTTGTCTCGAAGGCGGCCCCGAAGCTGCTGCACTGCCTCTTGATTCTTTCTATGTCTGCAATGACAGCCCTGGGTGAAGCCTTGGCCTTGCTATGAAAGGGCTATGGCAGGCCTCAGTCTTCCTCCTGTGGGGACAAAGCCCCTCGGGAGCCCTACGAGACACCCCAGGAATCTGCTTTCCAGGACTGCCCTCCCAGGAGGCTCCACTCTGTCCAGCTGTGTGGGAAGCAGACCCTCCGGGGCCCTGGTCCAATCCCCGTCCCACCACTTCCCTCTTCCTTCTCTGTTTTGTCATCTGCTCCCCACTCCCTGCCATCTGTCGGTCTGCCTGTGCTGCGGCTCCATCTCTCAGCTCCCCTGTTCTCGCTCATTTCTATCTCAGGCCCCTCATTTGTCCGCCGCCCTCACCACACCTCCTCTCGATGGAGTCCGCCTTCTCTTGGATCCTCTCGGCGTGGATGTTGCCTTCGGACACCAGCTGGCGCCCGGCCTCCAGGAGCCCACGGATGCGCTCCCCATTGGCGTCCATGGTGCTCATGAAGTCTTCTAGCTTTTTAATGGCAGCGTCGGCAGCCTGGAGTGTCCCTGGCATCTCCGTGTGAGACAGGACATATTCCTGTGGAGGGGGAGATGGCAGTGAGCTCACCTCAAAAGCTTACAGAATCCGCCGCTCATAGGGGACCCACCCAGAGGCACACCTGAGATGGAGGGACAAGCCTGGGGAGGGGCTGGTAGTCTCGATGGCTCTGAAGCCAGAGGGTAAGAGAGCCACTAATGTCGGGGGAGGGTCTCAGAAAATTCCAACAGAGCCAAGCTTGGGGAATTTTGCCAGTCCTGATCCTGTTCCAGTTTATTGGTAGCTGCTGATTTGGTTTCTTTCATCGTTATATGACTAGCCAGGTTTTTCATTTCTTCTAAAGGCAGTTTTGTAAGTTATGTCTACATTTGAATCTTTTTGCCCCCACGTTTCTGACATGTTCTTCCTGCTTATCTTGCTTCCTCAATTCCTCCACCCACTGGCACTGCCAGCCCCCAATTCCAATTCCTTCACTTCCCCTGGTCCCTATTTCCTCCTGCTTCCTTGGGACTTTGCCCCCTGGGCTCTCACCTGGCTGCTGAGCACGCCCTCTGCCTGGCGAGCATCCCGCAGGAACCCCTGGAAGCCATGGGCCTGGGCCAGGCGGCCTTGCCGACTCTCCCACATGCGGCCCAGCTCTTCCCAGCCAGTTCCCAGGGCTTCCAGCCGCTGCCGGAGGAAGAGGCACTGGGGATCAGCCTGGTCCCGGGTCACCTCCTCGCCCAGGGCCCGCAGGCGCCCATACTCGCTCTGGGCCCGCTCCACCTCTCCCCGCAGGGCTGCATGTTGGGCCAGGAGGGCCTCTGCCTCAGGCAGGGTGGCCGGCCCTTCTTCAGAGGCCACGGCGGTCTGCGTGCGGCCCAGCCACACCTGGAAATCATCCAAGCTGCGCAGGAAATCCTGCAGCCGACGCGCCTCACCCAGGGACTCCTCTCGACGCCGCATGGTGGCCCGCAGGTCTTCCCAGCCGGCTTGCACCTCTCCAAGCCGGGCGTTGATGGCAGGGGCTTGGGCTGGATGGCCAGCAGCCAGAGCATTTGCCTCGCGGGTCAGTTCGCCCACCCGGGCGGCGATGGCCTCCAGGTCCCGCTCGGTGCCAGCCAGCTTCCGCTGCAGGGCCAGCACGCCCGCCAGATCATTGCCCAGGCCCTGGGTGGACTCGATGACCTTGGTCTTCTCTCTCATCCAGGCCTGGGTCTCCGTGCACTCTAGGTGGTAGTTCTGGATGCTCAGGGCTGATGTCAGAGCCGCCTTCTTGCCGTCTGCCAGGGACCGAAACTGCTGCCACCTTTGAGTAGGGGAAGGTCTGGTGTTTGGAGCTGCTCAGCTTCCCTGCCTTGGCCAGGAATGTCTAGAAGTTTCTTTCCTGCTCTCTCCCTTGCATACACCCCAAGCTTCTGTTTTTGTGACGAGGCTGTTCTCCAGCATTTCTTTTGTCTCCCTTTCTTCCCAGTGGCTCCCTGTCCAGGCCCTGGCACCCTCACACCACCACCGTCACCCCTCTTCCATCCTTCTACCACTTCCCTTCCCCCATGTTCCAGACCAGTCTCCTCCTTCCAGGCCCTGCCACGCTCCTCCAACTGCCACCCCGGTCTGCCTGCTTTCTCAGCTCCCTGCCCACCTGTGGTTGAGCTGCTTCTGGGTGTTGATGATGCGGTCCTTGCCTGGCGGGTTGGCCTTCAGCAACTGCTCAGCAATGTCATTCACGGCAGTAATGCGCACAGCCAGGGCGTTCATTTCAGGCTCCAGCGTCTCAAACCTGAGGGCGTGGGAGGGAGGGGGACGAAGGATCAGAGGCAGCAGAGGCAACGAGGCACCCAGGCTGCCTCCCTTCCATGCCCACGGGAATGCCCTCCTGCAACACCTCAGCTTATAAGGTCCATAGTACCTGTGGGTCAGGGGAGGAGCCCCTAACTCCCCCCAGCCAAGGAGACAAGCCATCCCCCCTAGGATTGCTCAAGAGGATGGTTCAAGAGGAGGTCAAAGGTCAGGAACAGCTGCACAACAAGTCAAGCTCAACCCTGGCATAGGCAGGACCCCTCTCCTTTACCAGAACCTTGCTGTCCCCCTGGGGCTCACTCCTTAGCCCCCTTCCCAGTCCCATCTGCTACTACGAGCTAAAAAATGAAGTGAAAAGGGTATGAAATATGAGTTCTCTCAGGGACATCTGACATTTTAATAAGGCACAGTCTGCAAACGTTTTCTGTAAAGGGTCAGGTGGTGACTATTTCAGGCTCTGTGAGCCACAGTGTCTGCCTCAACCCCTCAGCTCTGCTGTGTGGGGTGAGCACGGCCACAGATGATATGTAAATGAGTGGGCTCTGCTCCCATAAAGCTTTATTTACAAAATACGGGCAGCAGGCAGGCTGGATTCAGCACAAGGTTGTAGTTTGTCAAGCCCTGTAATAGGAGATCTTGAAAACTAAAAAAAAATTTCTACTTACATTTTAAAAACTGACAAGAAATTTGATTACAGACTGATAGTAGGTGATGCCAAGGAATTGCTAACTTTGTTCTAGGTGATAATGGTACTGAGGTTCTCAAAGAAAAATGATGTTTTTTTTTTCAGTGGTGGGGGTTGAACCCAGGACCTAGTCCATGCTGGGCAAGTGCTCCACCACTGAGCTGTACTCCCAGTCCCTTTTTTATTTTTTTATTTTTTATTATTTATTTATTTATTTATTTTGCGGTATTGGGGGTTGAACCCAGGGCCTCGCGCTTGCATGTTCTGCAAGTGCTGGACCACTGAGCTGTACCCTCAGCCCATTTTTTACTCTTTGAGACAGGATCTTGCTAAGTTACGCAGACTGCCTCTGGTCTCGAACTTGCGATCCTCCTGCCTCCACCTCCTGAGCCTCTGGGATTACAGACGTGCGTCACCGCGCCCGGCCCTTTTTTATTTTTTGAGACAGGATCTTTCTAAGTTATAGAGGCTATCTCAGGCCTCAAATTCACAACCCTCCTGCCTTAGCCTCCCAACTTGCTGGGATTACAGGTGTGCTGCACAGGACCTAGCAAAAAATGCCCTTTCTATTGACTTTACATCCTAGTACCCTGTGAATGTCTATAACCATACTACCCTTGTGCCCAATCCTGTCTGATCTCAGAAGCTAAGCAGGGTCAGGCTTGGTTAGTCCTTGGATAGGAGACTGCCTAAGAATATCAGATGCTTCAGAGAAGGTCCTAGTAGCCCACTCTCAAAACAATTAGTTATTGATATCCTATAAACAGCAGACGAGCGCTAACAACAGTACTGGGTATGGCACGATGTCAGGTGGTGTTTTGTTCTGTTGTACATTGGGTCACTATGAGTTGGACTCAACTCCACGGCACCTAACAACAATAATACTCTGTGAATAAAGCTATTTCATGAGAGATTAGTCGGTGTGTCTGCCTAAAAAGTTGATAATGCCAAAGTCTCAGCTATTTTAAGAGCCTACATAATTAAAGGGGGAAGCACCTGGCAACCCACTCCCAAAAAACAGTCAGCCACTGAAAATCCTATGACTAGCAGAGAAGCACTGGCAATAGTGTTTCACCTGTTGTACACAGGGTTGCTATGAGTCGGACACTGACTCGATGGGACCTAACAACAACAACAACAACAATACAATTAAAGAGTAATACATTATATGGAAGAATGCTTCCTCATCTTTCTTAAAAGGGCCATCCTAAAGATTGTAGGAGTGACATGATAAGACTGGAGTCTTGCTTTTTAAAGGGGAAGTGAACAGAAAAGAGTAATATACTGACAGTAGAATCTGGGTGATGGGTATTCCAGGGGATCGTTACGATGTTTTCAACTTTTGAGTAGGTTTAACATTTTCATTAAAAGTAAAAACGGATGACCATTAAGACTCAGAGGAATGTAGTTAAGGCTCAGAGAGATGTAGCCAGCAACCTGCCCCGCTCTCCCAAGCCCAGTCCCCAGCTCTGGGTGACGGGTCCGTGTGGGAGATGCAGGTCCTACCTCTGCTGCACCACCTCCAGGTCTTCCAGGCGCTCAGGCAGGGCCAGCCCGTTGAGCCACTGCTCCTTCTCCTCCACCCAGAGCCCACAGGCCCCGGCCTCGCTGAGCATGGTATAGAGCGCCAGGGCGGCCTCCAGGGCCCGGGCCCGCTCTCCTGCCCGGGCCTGTAGCTGGTCATAGTGCTGCTCCAAGGCGGGTACCCGGCCCTGCACCTCTGGCGTGCGGCTCAGCGCGGGAGGCAGGGCTGCGGCCTGCTCCCTCAAGGCATTCAGGGTGGGCCGGTGGCCTCGGATCTCCTCCTCCAGGGCCCGGTGCTGCCTGGCCAGAGCCTGAGTGGAGAACTCGTCGTGCCCCAGCTCAGGGCTGGACACCAGGCGCAGTGCGTCCACCAACCAGGCCTCCATGTCGTTGGCGTCTGCCTGGAACTGGTAGAGGCTGGCAGCCTGCTCGAGCCGCTGGGTGCGCTCCTCGGCCAGGGCCTCCAGCCGCTCCCACTGGGCCTGGAGCTCGGCTGCACGGGCGGAGGCCTGGCTGGCTCCAGGGTGGCCCTCAGCCACCAGCTGCTGGCCCTGCTCCAGGGTGAGCTTCAGGGGCCCCAGACGGCCACTCATCTCCCCCCGCAGGGCCGTGTGCTTGTTGAGCAGGCGGAGGACGCCGGTCAGGTCCCGGCCTGTCTCGGCGGAGGCCAGGAGGTGCTGCTGCTCCCGCACCCAGGCCTCGGCCTCACCCACCTCCCAGAGGAACCGCCAGAGGCGCCGGGACTCCTCCAGACGGGCCCGCCGAGCTGCTGCCAACTCGCACAGGGCCTCATAGCTGCGCTCCAGGGTGGCCACCCGCTCCGACACCAGCTGCGGGTCACAAGGTCTGTACTCTGAAAAGGCCAGGCCAGGGCTCAGGAGCTCTGGCCGCTCCCCACCCACCGTGGCTGTAAGCCATCCCATCCTGCTCTGTCACGCCTCCCCCCGCTGGCTCTAGCTCTGTCTCCTGTCCCCACATCTTTCCAGGACTCAGCCTGTCCCCCTGCCCGCCCCCTCCATTTCCAGGGCCCCCCTTCTGTTTTCACCTTTCCCAGGGTCACAGAAGCGCAGGGCAGAGGCGCTGACAGCCCGCACCCTCTCGGCCTGCACGGCAATGTCTGCTTCCACCAGCTGGTGCAACTGTAGCAGGTCCTCCACGCCGGCCAGGTGCTTGCCCAGGTCCTGAGACTGCAGCCGGCCCTGCCAGGCACACACACACAGGCCGGTGCCCGGCTAGCTCCCTCCCAGAGAGGGCCATGGGCTAAACCCGCTGCCTTTCCCTTCCAACCTCCTCGGGTAGCTCCAGGTGTCGCGCCCAGGTGAGCACACCTGCTCGCACACCCATGCAGGGACACCCCAGTTGGGTCCTGGCACCTGGCTCCTTATCCTCAACCACCCTCCCATGGAACAGCTTTCTAAATGCTCCTCCTAGAATCTCTGCTGTGACTCATCATCTTCACCCCAGAGTCGCAGACATCTCTTGTCGTCATGGCTCTGCCCCAGCACCCTGCAGCATCTCTCCCAGAACTATTCTCGTGCCCACTTCTCACCCAAGACTGCGACAGCCTCTAACTGGTCTCTCTGCTCCCACTCAACGGCCCACAAGCCTTCTGCACATAGTAGCCCAAGGGACCCTTCCAAAATGTAAGGCTAAATCATGTCTCTCCCTTTCTCAAAACCTTCTTAAGCACTTTAGGCAAGTGCTCTGCTGAGCTTTCCCTTGGTCATTTTATTTTTGAGGCAGAATTTCAGTAAACTGCACAGGCTGCGTTTGGCCTCCAAGCTGTGATTCTCCTGTCTCAGCCTCTCAAGTCGCTGGGATCACAGATGTGTGCCATATAGTCTTCTATTTTTGTTTTTTTTTTGTAATACTGGGAGTTGAACCCAGAGCCTCGCGCTTGAATGCTTAGCAAGTGCTGGACCACTGAGCTGCACATCCCAGCCAATTTTTTTTTTTTTTTTACTTTTTGAGACAGGGTCTTGCTAAATGATATAGACTGCCTCTGTTCTTGAACTTGCGATCCTCCTGCCTCTGCCTCCTGAGTCTCTGGGATTACAGGTGTGTGCGCCACTGTGCCCAGCAGGTACCTTTTTTTTTTTTTTTTTTTTTTTTGCAATACTTGGGGTTGAACCCAGGGCTTTGTACATACTTTGCAAGTGCCCTACCATTGGGCTGCACCCCTAGCCTATTTTTTATAGTTTATTTTGAGACAGGGTCTCGCTAAGTTACACAGGCTGCCTCTGACCTCAAACTCGAGATCCTCCTGCCTCTGCCACCCAAGTTGTTGGGATTACAGGCAGGTGCCACCACACCTGGGCTCTTTTAGGCACTTTATTTTTTAAAATCATCATCATTATCATTATTATTATTGTTATTATTGGTACTGGAGGACTAAACCCAGGGTCTCACACATACTTTGCAAGTGCTCTACCACTGAGCTGCACACCAATCCCCTTTCTCACTTTTTATCTTGAGACAGGGTTTCACTAAGTTATAGAGGCTACCTCTAGCCTAGAACTTGCCATCCTCCTGCCTCAGCCTCCTGAGTCACTGGGATTATAGGTGTGTGCCACCATGCCTACCCCTCTTTTAAGCACTTCAAACACTCTTGACACGCTGAATAAACTCCATCTCTTTGACCAGGCCTGTGAAGCCCTAAGAGAGCTGCCACTCCCTCATTTACCTGGTTCCTCAGTCCTTCTCCTCATACAGCCTGGTCTTCCCTCTCACCCCCATAATGCTGCACTTGTAGGGACTTAGCCTTGCTGGTCCTGCCCAGAACCTGTTTTTCTTAGATCGCTCTGTGCTGGTTCCTTGCCTCATTCTGGACTCAGCTCAAATGGCCTCCTCTCAGAGAGGCTATGCCTGACCACCCTGTCATAGTGTTCTTAGAGGCAGGACTTCAAGCCCACAAAAAAACTGGTTCAGGTTCGGGTTTGAATCCTATGTGTAGATATCAGGGCCTGCGACCAAACCCAATCCTAAACTCTCAACCCATATTGGTTCAAGCATCTCAAAGTTTTCTGAACCAAAACCTGAACTGGAGCCCAGCTTTTTATGCTTTGTCTTTTCTTTTCTTTTCTTTCCTTTTCTTCTTTTCTTTTTGTATTATTAGCTATTTAAAAATTGAAAAAAAAAAAACAAAACAAACAAACAAAAAAACAATGAAACCAGGCATGGTGGCACACACCTATTATCCCAGAGACCCAGGAGGAAGAGGCAGGAGGATTGCAAGTTCCAGGCCAGAGGCAGCTTGCCTAACTCAGCAAGACCCTGACTCAAAAAATAGAAAAAGGGACCAGGAGTATGCCTCAGTGGTACAGCACTTGCAAAGTATGTGTGAGGCCCTGCATCAGCACCCACAGTATCGGAAAAGAAAAAATTGAGTGAACATTTTTGGCAGGGATCCCTAAAGGGATAATGGGAGAGGCAAACATAAGCAATGTACAATGACACGCATGTTTAAAAATGTCGCTATGAAACCCACTAAGTTGTGCACTAACTAAAACGGTTCCTAATAAAATTTCTTTTGTGTATCTATACACAGGATTAAGATTTTAAATCCAGACTCAAACCCTCTACATCTTAACAGATTCAACCTGCGCTGGAAACTGAACCCAAATTTTTTCTAGCCTGAAGCACCGCTTGGAGGTTTTAGGGCCACCTATGGCCACCTAGGGCTGGGATTTAGTTCAGTTGGTAGAGCACTGCGCTGCAGTCTTTGAAGTCCTGAGTTCAATTCCCAGCAAAGGACCTGGCAATCCACTCCCAAGGCAATCCCGAAACAGTCAGCCATTGAAAACCCTATGAGGGTCGCTATGAGTCGGATACCGACTCGACGGCACCTAACAACCACAACAACATGGCCACCTAGGGTCTACGGGTTTTCTCACCAGTCTTCTTCCCTTAGACTGAGAGCCCTGTGTGGACGGAACCTGTCTGCTCTGTTCATCAGAACTGGGGCTGTGCCGTGCCCTGGCACACGCTCCCCAGAGCTGGGCTGAGGGAGTTGAGTGAAGGGCCCACAGCCACAACCCAGGACTCCTGCCTGTCTGTGCCCCACCATGAGCGCCGCTACCTTCATCTCTGCCATCCAGTCCATGAGGTAGAGCAGGTCCTGAAACACCTTCTGCAGCTCCAGGTTGACAAGAAGCCGCTCGCGCCGGGCGGCCACCATCTGCCGCAGGAAGTCCCAGAGCTGTGCCACATTGTGCTGCCTTGCGGCAATGCGCTTGATGTCGTGGTAGCGCTCGGCAGCCAGCTCGGCGGCCACGGCATCTACTGCCTGCACACGGCCACTGTAGGCCACGATATCAGTCTCGATGGCTTCGTGCTTCCTCACTGCTGCCTCAACTGCCGCCAGCTCCAGTCCAAAGTTGTCCTGTGGCAGAGTGTGGGGTTTAAGAACTGAGGGGTAGCGCCTCTGCTTGCTCTAATCGTCCCACAGGGTGCTCTGGCTGCTAGATGCCGATTGCGTGTGGTGGCTCGCTGTCCTTCCTCTCCATCCCACGCCATCCCATCCCGCCTCGCCGTCCCTTTGGTGCAAGCCTCTGGCTCCCAAGTTTCCTGGTCTCTCTACCTGCTCAGGGGATGCTGTGTGCCGTCATCCCCAGACCCTGCAGAGCTCCAAATGTGCTCTATCCCTCTCACTTCTCCCCACAGCCCGGGTCCTACCTGAGACACGAGGCGCTGGTTCTCACTGAGCCAGGTCTCCCGCATGGCAGCCTTGCGGTCGAAGCGGGCGGCCAGCTGCTCCAGCTTCTCCTGCCGGATCAGCTCCGTGCGCAGGGCCAGCTCACGCTCGTGCTCGGCTTTCTCCAGCCGCTCCCAGGCCTGTGTGGTGGGGACAGGGTTAGTGTAACAGGACCAGGGCAGAGCAGGTCAGCGGAGCTGGGCCCCAGGAAGCCCCACGGAACCGTGGGCTAGTGGATCCGTGGAATGGGGGTCAGTGAGGCCTGGGTGTGGACATTTGAGAAACGAGGGAGGCACCGGACACGCTCTGAAGCCACACAATAACTACGTCTGCCTCTGGACAAGGGCCAAGTTGGGGACATGTTGAACAAGATGAGGAACTTATGTGAACCCTGTGTGGAGGGTGAGAAGGGGCAAGGAGGCATGTGCACGAGGAGCCACCAGTGTCACGTTCAGGGGTGGGCGCAGGGCTTGGTGGAGGTCAAGAAGGCTCTGAGTGTGGGGACATATCCAAAGTGCCCAGGGCTGTGGATGCTGAGAGTGACCATCTGTGGGAACAGCAGGGGAGGCCTCGGACCTTGTTGATGTCGGAGATGAGCCGGCCCTCTCGGGGTGTGTACACCTTCTGGTTGTTGGCTCGCAGCTTGCTCTGGATGGTGAACAGCAGCACCTCCAAGTTTCCTTTCTCGGTGAATCTGAGGCAGGGGCCAAGCCAGAGGCAAAGAGGGTCAGAGGCAAAGGCCATGAAGGGCCTAGGTACCTGATTCTATAACATGGAATAGCCTATGTTGTTTTTCTTCTTCTTCTTCTTCTTCTTTTTTTTTTTTTTTGCAGTACTGGGGGTCGACCCCAGGGCCTCGTGCTTGCATGCTCTGCAAGTGCTGGACCACTGATATGCACCCCTGGCTCATTTTTTACTTTTTGAGACAGGGTCTCGCTAAATTACGCAGACTGCCTCTGGTCTCAAACTTGTGATCCTCCTGCCTCCACCTCCCGAGCCGCTGGCATTACAGGCGTGCGCCACCACGCCCAGAGCTTGTTGTTTTTTTCTCACAAAAGCAATACATGCTTTTTGGGTGAAAGCCAGAAAATACTGGCAAGCCAAAAGAAAAATCCTTTTCTTCCCTTCCCTTTCTCTCTTCCTTTCCCCTCCCTTCCCTTCCCTTCCTGTTCCCTCCTTTCCTTTATTTCTTTTCTTTTCTCTTTTTGGTAGGGTCTGGCTAGGTAGGTAGCCCAGGCTGGCCAGGAACTCATGGTCCTCCTGCCTTAGCCTCCTGAGTGCTGGGATTACAGGGGTATGCCACCAAACCAGGCTCAAGAACATTATCTTAAAGCAACAGAAAGCCATACAGCAATCATTACACTTTTGCACACAGGTGTTGTCTTCTGTCTTTCTGGCACAGGGTTAAATGCAAGGTTAAACATGATTATCAGGATCAAGAACCCACTTGCTGCGAGTTGGGCCAGCTCTCAGTGCTTTGTATGCCTTAACCAGTTTACTTCTCACCATTGTCTATATTTTCATATTATCTCCATTTTCCGAAGGAGAAAACTGAGACACAGAAAGGCTAATACATAAATTGCCCAATACTGACCACTGCTAAGTGGCAGAGCCAGGATTGGAACTCAGGCATTTTGAACCTGGTTTCTTAGCACATTATTCTTTGTGGCCCGCAAAGAGCTCTTGTAGCCTGTTTCTTCAATTATTTCTCATGAATATCTTTCACGTATCAATGCGTTTCTTCAATACAATTTTCAGTGGTCGTCTCATGACTTTCTTATCTTCTACAAATGACAGGCTGGTGAACATCCTGGAAGCTCCCTCTTTGTTGAATGCTCAGAAGGGGATTTTTCCCAGCAAAGGACACCCCTCAAATTATTCCCTGGACTATATGGGAACAGTTGTTTCCTGGATTGATATTAATTTTGGAGATGACACATATTAACTCTAAAAGAGCTCACTGATAAAAAAAAACACGCACACAAGTCTTAGCATGTGCTGTATAGAATCGCTTATAGTAGTTCCACGTGTAAGAACAGTTAATTGCTAAAACATATAAATAATAAGAACCTTTCCAGTGCTCACGTTACCAGCCACACCCATGATGCTCTGTGACCTGCCTGTCTCTACACTGGGACACCCCTATGTCCCTGTGCTGTGACACCTCAACCACTAACCTTAACTGATGGATCACACTGACTTGACACACCATGCAATCATTTCCATGGCATGATTTTTTTTTTAATGGCTAATTATAGGCCTGGTGTGGTGGCGCACACTTGTAATCCCAGTAGCACGGGAGGTGGAGGAAGGGGGATCTCAAGTTCAAGGCCAAAGGGCTCATCAACCTAGTGAGACTCTGGCTCAAGATAAAAAATAAACGAGCTAGGGGGTGCAGCTCAGTGGTAGAGCACTTGCAAAGTATGCACAAGGCCCTGGGTTTAACCCCAAGTACTGCAACAACAACAACAACAACAACAACAACAACAACAACAACAAACCCAACAGGCTAATCATTTTAAAAATGTATTTTAGAACAATTACGTTGTTCTTCTGGCACTTTTGCTGGGGGAAACGAGTCTTGGTTGCATTTATGTGCTGCCAAATGTCCCTACCAATGGCCTGCCCTAATTTAGGCCCCTCTCACATGAACACAGCTCAGGGCTGGCCTGCCCTGGCAGAGTGGCATGGTAGGGCCCGGGGGACACCTACTTGGGTGGCTTCTCCACGGTGCGGTAGGAATTGAAGGACTGCAGCTGGTTCTGGACCCCACTGAGGGAGTTGGCCAGTTGCCGGTCATTGAGGGTCACAATCGTTTGCTCGATCCACTGCAGCAGTTCGGAGGCCAGGGACTCATACTTCTCTACCAGGCGTTCTGCCTCCATGGCATGGTCCAGCACCTGTGTGACGGGAGGCAGGGACGTGGAGGTCATGGCCTGTCACACAGCTCCACCTGCCCCTGCTTTAGGGGAGTAGGACCCTGGGCCAGCCTTCCTCTGGCCCTCCCGCCTGCTATCTCGCGATGGGGCTACCTTGCCAATTCTTTTGCCTTCCACAGCCAGGGCCTTCATCTTGGAGAAGTAGTGGTAGTAGGTAGCCACGTAGGTGATGATTGATTTCTCATCTGGTTGGTCCACATTCACATCTGAGAAGAAGGACCACTTGGGTCAGGCAGACATCAGAAACCTGCCCCTTGGAAGTAGGCAACAAGCCCAAATCCCTCAACCCACGCCTGGGGGGCACCAGCCCTCCAAGGCTGACATCTTTCCTGCTCCCTTTAGAGCAAAGTGACAAGTCAACTCATTCAGACTAAAAGGGCGTGAACCAACTCACCTTTGGTTTTTCTTTCTCCTCGATAGGGAAAGGCCCTCCAAGCAGAGGACAAAACCCAGAAGCCCAGGAGACTTTTACCCAGTGTGCCCAGTGGACACAAACTAGTTGTTTGGGGAAAGAAAAGCAAGCAAAGAAACAGCACGTCTAAGAAAGGAGACCATTGGTGGAGGAGGAAGGAGAGGGGTGAGGGGGTCATGAGAGGGTCAGGGGGCAAGTGGACAAGAGCAATGCTTAATGAAATGCATGTCTGCAAATGTCATAATGAAAGCCATTAAGTTGTATTTCTTAAATTACCAAAAAAAAAAAAAAAAAAAAAAAAAAAAAAAAAAAAAAAAAAAAAAAAAAAAAAAAAAAAAAAAAAAAAGAAAGAAAGAAAGAAAAGAAAAAAAGAAATGACACCTCCATTTGGGGACAGATCACGGGCTTACTTGCAGGCCAGGAAGATGTCTATGAAGTTAACAGATTCAGGGCCAGCAGGAAGAAGCACCCAAATTAAGGCTCCTGAACCCAATGCCGCACAGCAGGGGCAGAGGCCAGTTCTCAGCACCCTTGTGGGGCGTGGCCACTGTTTCCAACCTCAGTCCCAAAGCTTAGCCATGGGCCTAATCAAGACAGTGAGCATCCTTCAAACCCAAACAGCTTCAACCACATGACCGAGGCTGACTATGACTTGGAGTCCCTGGGATCTCCCAGTTAGGCCAGATTTTATCCTCCCTCAAGGTAGGACTACGAGACTGCCAGCCCCTCTGTCCCTTCCGAAAACAGCCAGGCAGGCAGGGAGCTGCTGAAGTCATCTCAGAATGTCACAGGAGACTTGGCTTTACTTCTATGCTGGACATCAGCCCTGCTTCTCAAATGCTGTCTAAGGAGCTCTGTGTTCAGCCTACCTGGGTCTTGAAGTATCTGATGCTTGTTATTCCGGAGTAACAGGGCAGGGGATAAGGCTACAGGTGGGGGGCAAACAGGGAGGAGGTGACAGAGACCCAGACCTGCCCGGTGAGTTAAGGAGAGCGTCCCCTAGATGCACATGCCCTGCTCTCTCCCCTTTCCTGACGGTACTCGGCTGCTCTGCTCTGCAGAGGTGGCTGAGGAAACAGGTTCTGGAGGGGAACTGCCTGACCCTGAATCTCAGCTCCGTCAACCCTTATACCTTGGTCAGGCCCGTCTTATCTTCCATAAACTGAGGATAATAATGGTACTGATTTCAAAGGGGTGTTGTGAGGACTCAATTAATTAAAGCACATAAAATGCAGTGCAGAGCCAGGTACAGAGTAAGAGCCCAGTGGCCATTACAGACCTCATCAGACCTATAGGAGCCAGTCAGCAAGGGCAGCTGCCCATGGGCCATGGACGTACCTCAAGGGCATGTGGTTTCATTTATAACCTTAGAATTTTAGAGTAAGAAAGGACCTCAGAGATCTTGTGGGCCAATCCTCATTAATTTTTTTTTAACTTTTGTTTATTTGCTTATTTATTTTTGCTGCACTGGGAATTGAATCCAGCGCCTTGTGTATGCCAGGCAAACACTCTACCTCTGAGTTACATCCCTAGGTCTAGTCTTCTCATTTTAGAGATAGTGAAACTGGGCCACAGAGAG
Organism: Pedetes capensis; assembly: GCA_007922755.1. Taxonomy (NCBI): domain Eukaryota; kingdom Metazoa; phylum Chordata; class Mammalia; order Rodentia; family Pedetidae; genus Pedetes; species Pedetes capensis. Next base: position 103,602 of record VMDO01003073.1, read on the forward strand.
GCTAACTCACTGGCTCTAAGTCACAGAGCTGCTCGATGTTGGGGCTGGAATAGAAAAAGTCCCAGACTCTTCCTGTGCAAAAAGGCTCCTTTTCTTCCTTTAGACTCTTCTTTCTTCACTGAGATTTAATTTTCATACCATAAAATTCACCCTTTTAAAGTATTCATCTCAGTGGTTCCACTATATTCACAAGGCTGAGCAACTATCACTGCTATATAATTACAGAACATTTGTATCCTCCCACCAAAAATAAAGAAACCCTCTACCCATTGGCAGCTGCTCCCTGTCCTCCCCTCCCGCAACTCTTGGCAACCACCAGATATCCTTCTGCCTCTGCCCTACACCTATTTCGCAGAGCTCTGGCCTACCTTCAGGGTCCAGCAGCTTGGTCAGGCCCAGCTCTTTTTCAGCCAGATTGAAAGCATTTTGCAGATTGTAGTGTGCATTGCACTTTTTCAGGGACTCAAAATCCAGCAAGTCTGGTCTGGGGGGGAAGGAAGATAGACAGCATATGAGGTCCTAAAGAGAAGCCAGTCTACTCCCATCTTTATCTTTATCCCCACATCTCTGACTCGATTTTATCTGGAAGGAAGCACCTCAAACCCACCCTTGCTGCTCCCACGCCTTGCCTCCTTCCCATCTCCACGCAGTCCAGTGCCCCCTATTCCAGCTCTTGTCCACATTCTCATTCCTGTGGGACAGCTCATGTCCCCTTCTGGCCTGCACATGTACATCCAAGGCCACTTACCCAGGTGCTTGCTAACCCCGCCTCCTCACCGGTGTTTGTGCACGATGGCATTGAAGGCCAGCCCATCTCTCCAGCTGGTGGTGAAGTTATGCACGTTGACATTGGGATACCTATAAACAGCAACAGGAAAAACAGTGAGCGGGGCTGAGTCCTGCTCTGTGATGCAAGGACAGCCCCCAGGCTATGGATCTCAGAGTCCAGTCTTCCCACATTGCACAGCCTCTATGTGGTCAACCCCCAGCCCCACCACCATGTGCACAGGCCACCTCACCCTGCGGTCTTCATCTGGCACCAAAGCAGCAGGGCGTCTTTGGCTGACTTCTTCTCCTTGTTGTCTTCTGTCTCCACGCTGATGTCCTGGATCTGAGAAGGAAGCAAGCAGAGGCCTTATTCCCTGGACCTGAGCGCCTGTGTTACCAGACAGAGAGAAATGGCAGGAAGTGGCTCTTGGGATTGCCATCTTAGGAGTGAAGGGACATAGCCTAGGGCCCTTTCAACCTGGGCTAGTGACACAAATCATGAGGTCCAAGGGATGGGAGGTAGGATGTCGGCAGAGTGGAGGTGTCTGTGAGTGAGGGCAGCTGGTTCTTCCAGGTTGGGAATGTGGGCGGATGAGTGAACTCTTTCTGAGAGCTGGCTTTCAAAGGCTCCGCTTCGGGCTGGAAAGGGCAGAGAGGTCAACTTGGTGGGGACAGGTGTGGTCAGGAGAACTGAGATGGCACTGGGGCATGGGAGCACAAGGAAGAGGGTAGCCAGACCCCTCCTGCAGTTCTTGAACTCTCTGCAGTAAAGGACCAGTTAAAAAACTTGGAGTCCCTCGTGGACCAAGCTAGGGTCCTAATGCACGTGACCAGCACACAGACCACACGGTAGGGTTTGCCAGTACCAAACAGGTTTCTCCCTGGGGAATGAGGTGCACGGATATTTCTGCAAGGGCAAAGTGCCCGGCAAGGTCCTAGATGCCCCATTTTTGTACTTCTTTTTTCAGGGACAAGTAGTAACAGGCTGTGGTGCAGAACTGGTGCATGACCCACACCCTGGGCAGCACTGCGAGGATACCTGGAATCGAAGGATGATGGTCCAGACCAGCCCAAGGGTAAGGCGGTGGTTCCCATCCACGATGTCATGGGAGCCCATGTTTTCCAAGTGCACCTTTTGCTCCTTCAAGAACTGCAGCGCCTTGTCCACATTCTCCAAGCAGTGGATCCGCATGCGGCCCTTTGTGGGCTTTGGCTGTCGGGGGAGAGGGCGCGCATTAGCCCAGGACCGTGAGGCTCCTCCTTCTCCCTGCCTTCGCAGTACCCTGTTACACACGCCTTCCCATGACCTCCCTTAGGAACACAGGGACAGCTCCAAGCCCAGGCTAAGGGTCATGGAACCTAAGCTGAGGATCCAGATGAGGCCTGGGCGGATTAAGATTCCCAAGGGAATTAGTTGCACCCAGAGTGGGTGGGAAAAGAAATGTTATCAATGGGGCCACTGTTGCCATCTGCGAAGCAAGGCTCCTGTGTAATCCACGCAGCAAAGCCTCTCAGAATCACACCATCCTCTGGGCAGAGGGGCCAAGGTGTTCCACTCTGCTCTCCAGGGGCCCCTCCTACGGCATGTCCCCTTGGCCAGTCTCAAGGCTCCTTCCTCCCGGTGACTGCAGCTCACCAGTATCTCTCCTGAGAGCACCTCCAGGAGCCTCAGGAGGTTGCGGCCGTCCCGGAGGTCGCTGTACAGGTCTCCCACTCGGCAAGTCACCCGGGCCAGGTGCGAATTCACCCACTTGGTGAAGGTTTTCTTCTGCACGGCTTCTCTCTCATCTGTGGTGGCAACACAGGGTTATTTCTGTCCTTCAAGCACGGTACACTAACACCCATTGGTGAGGTACGGGTGGGGGTGCCTGAGAGAATAGAAGGGAGGTCTGGGGAGGAGGAGGAGAAGGAAGGTGGCCAAGAGGAAAACCGGGAACCTACATAGCTGGAAAGAAACTGGAATGAGCTCATGGACAAAGTAAAGAACAAGAAAGGAGAGACAGGAGGCTTTGAGAAGAAAGGAAGAGAGAAATGGTCTGGGGGAGTGCTAGGATTGGGCTCTGAGAAGTAACAGCTGGGCAGGCTACTCCATCCATCCAAGCCTCAATTTCCCCATCTGTAAAATGGCCATAACACTTTCTCCTTCAGTGGGTCACCTTGTGGATTAAATGAGATGTTGGGTGTGGGACACCTAGTCAGGGCCTGATGCAACACAGCTCCCTGATGGGGTGTGGCAATGAAGGCTCTCATCCTCCTTCAGCTGTGGACAAAGGAGAGGGCGTGGCCTGAAAATGCAGCAGTGGCTCCTCTGGGTAGTCATCAGGTGAAGCTGACAGTGGGAGGCTGCGGGCCTCCGGGGCAGCTCGCTCTCCTCTGGTCAGGGATGGAAAAAGGGCGAGCCACTCTACCTCTGGGGGGGGGGTCATTCAGCTGGCCATGGGGGATCCACTCCCAGGACACCAATACCCCAGAGACTGAGAAGTAAGACCTTCTGAGTCAGGGAGCCCGGGAAACAAGGGAGGGGGCAGGGAGGGTTGGGTGCCAGTCTCAGAAAAAGGCAGGCAAAGCCCTGCTGCCTGGTCCACAGGGGAAGCTCCTGATGCGGGGACCCTGTCAGATCCCACAGGAAAATGAAAATGAAAAATTTCGTGAACTGAGCCAGGCGTGGTGGCACACACATGTAATCCCAGCAGATTGGGAGGCGGAGGCAGGAGGATCGCAAGTTTGAGACCAGAGGCAGTCTGCGTAACTTAGCGAGACCTTGTCTCAAAAAGTAAAAAAATGGGCTGAGGGAGCAGCTCAGTGGTTCAGCACTTGCAGAGCATGCAGGCGCGAGGCCCTGGGTTCAGCCTCCAGTACCACAAAAAAAAAAAAAAAAAAAAAAAAAAAAAAAAAAAAAAAGAAAAAAGAAAGGAAATTTCGTGAACTCAAAGGGAAAGAAGAGGCCCAGCACTGGAAGCCGCTCCAGAGGCCACGATTCCTGCGGGACGTCCTCAGACAGGGCGGTGTGAGGACCCAGCCAGAGTGGCCTGGGTGTGAAGAGACAGCACCAGCACCTCAGAAACTGAAGGACTCACCCCTTAATCTCACATTCCTGTGCACCTCACCCACAAAACAGCAACACACCCGTGTCTATTCCTGTCTGTCTCACCTCCAGCCCCAGTACCTGTGCCAAACCTAGGGTCCGTATGACTGTGTGGGATGCTCTGCAGCACCTGGGACATGTAGGGTGCCTCTGGGCCTCCTTTCAGGGTCTCCAGGCTCTGCCTGAGCCAGGGACAGCCCTGGTCATCTGACCATTAGTAGGGTGGGAGAGGAGGGCTGCCCTGACACCAGGAACACTGGAGGGAGGCTGTTTTGGCACACAGGTAGAAACAGTGGCTGCCAGAAAGACGGGCGGAGCCAAGCACCAAGCACAACGTCAGAAGACCTCCCCCCACAACGTTCCCAGGTACCCACACATACACACACACCATAACACACGGCGACTGTCGGAAACACACTTAAATATTTGTGCTGGGATGAACACTCCTGTTCAGACATTTACCAGACCTGTGTGTGCAAACTCTCTCCACTGACACATCCTCCCCAGTTTCCACCCCCCCTACCCCCCACGCACATTCAAAGGGCCACTGGGAAGCCCACGGAAACACAAAGAAGCTCTAGGGCTCGGGCCTCTGGCCCACTCCCCTTCTCTCATTCCCTGACTGGGGAGGCCTAGCCAAACCCCCAAGGGTTTAGCTGCCAGGGAAGCCGGGTGAGGCCTCCCTAGTTGCTGACATTGACCTCTGGGTTCCCTTGTCCTCATCACCTTTGCACCCAGCAGGGTGCCTCAAGGTCACCTCCCCTCACATGCTCCTACAAGTTCCCTTCTAGTGGGTCCAAAACTTTCTGGATTCCATCCACATCCCTGGGTTTCCTGGCCACTTGCGTTGCTTCCCTTTAAGCCCTACCACGTTGTCTACAAACACCAACATCTGAGTCATAGCAGAAAGAGTTTGGCTCCCGTTTCTGGGCCCTGGTAGCTCCTCCTGCCCCAGAGCCCCTCTGGCACCCTGGGCTTCCCTGGGCCCCGGGGGCAACTCACCTTGGAGCTGTTTGAAGCGTCCTTCTAGCACGCTGGCATACTGAGCGGGGTTGATGAAGGCAGCTGGCGAGAGCAGGAGGCCCCCGGGGTTCTGAGACCCCTCCACAGCCTCGTAGTAAAATTCGCCCGCCCCGTTCAGGCCGTTCCCGTGCACCCTGGCCACTCCGTTAGTGCTCATGGTGCCTGCTGCCTCCTACCCAGCTCGAGGCCTAGCGCCCATGCTCCCCTACACAGGGCAGGGCGGCAACTCTGTCCCCTGAGCGTGTGCTGAGGATCCTGAGAGGCGGCGGTACCGGGTGGGGGCTGCAAGGATGCTGGGAGTCTCAGGCGTGGGGGCAAAAAAAAAAAAGAGGGGAACGTCTGCGCTCCTGAGAAGAGCGAGAGGGGCGCACCTGGACGAGTGGAAAGGAGAGGAGACGGAGGCAGTCCAGACAAACAGGTCGGATAGTGGCGGGGGAGGGGCAGGAGGATCCGGAGGCGGAGCCCGGCTGGGGCAGGGCCAGTCCCTACAGGGGCGGAGGAGGGAGCCGCCAGGGCCGGGAGACCTGCCCGTCAGGCTACAAGTTGCCTAAGCCTACGGAAGACCGGCCAGCGCCAGCCGGACCTCCAAAGCAAACTCCTGCTTCCCACAGGTGGTGCAGTCAGGCTGGGAGGCCGGTCTCTGGGTGACACCAGGTGGTCCCTCGCTAGGGCAGCGGGTTTTGATCTCAGCCCAGAAAGCAAAGAGACACCTGGAAACCAGGAGATCCTGGAAGAAGGGAAGCCAGATGTGCTGGCATTTACTTCTGTTGTCCCATCTGAGGAATAGGTACTGTGACTGTCCTTCAGGACTCTGCCCACCTGGCCTTTCTCAGCCAGCATCCCAGCCCCCAAATACGCCTCACTGCTGGGCACACCCACCCAATTCCTCTCCTACCTCTCCCTGTGCTTCAGCTTACCCTTGTCCCTCCTCATCCTCATTCACTTAGTATTTATTGGGCACCTGTTGGTTCAAGGCACAATACAAGGCCAAATCCATTCAGAAATGCCTGTGAGGGAGCCCAGTTTATGGGTGAAGAGAAACACCTAAGGATAGCACCAAGTGGCACATGTGTGCGCACAGACAGTGACAGTCCAGGGGCATAGGTCTCGTGAGCACAAAGATTACTACGATATCCGGGGCCATGTATCATGTACACAGACATGTTGAGAGTTCTAGTTGGCACGTGTCATGTGCACACAGACATCAGGACCGCACTAGTTGCCATGTGTCCTGGGCACAGACACAGTGATTGTCCTGGTGGTAGGTGTCATTTCAGATGTAGTGAGAGTCTTGGGTGGCATATGCTGGGTGCACAGATATGATGGTTCTACAGCATGCGCAAATCTAAAACCAATATAGCAGAGAAACTTTCCTCAGAGAGGTGACATTCCCCATTCTCTGAGCTACAGAAGCACAGACAGGAATATTTCACCAGCCAGTCTGAAGATCCAACCAGAACGACTGAGAGGCCCCGGAGAAAATGACCTGGGATCCTCAGAAGCTATGCCCACCCTATGAAGATCCGCAGACTTGGGCCGGGCTGGCTGAGAAGCTTTTTAAAATTCCCAAGTTCTGCACCATATGTCCAAAGATTCTAACTCCCTGTTGCCAGGGAGGGGCTTGGGAACCTGTATTTGTAAAAATCCGCCTCTGTGTAAACATGTGACTGAGTCTGGGAACCTCGGCCTCAGTCTCTCCTCTGCTTGGGGCCACTCCACTGGGGAACCACCCTTCAGGTGGGAGCAGTGGAGACTTCTCACAGGGGACTGGGCTGGGCCACTGGCAGGTCCTAAGTGGCAATCAAAGTGGGATCAAGAGGGTGGGATGGAGGACGGAAGCCAGACAGGGTGGGTGGCCTTGGGGTGTGTGAGTGACTCAGCCCTACCCCAGCCAGCCGCTGGTAGTGTCAGGTGGCTGCCACGCTCTCATTGCCATGACAACTCCTCCCCCGGAACGCAGGGAGGCCCGTCAGACGGGTTTGCTGGTGCCCGGAGCAGCCTGAGGGGAGAGCCCTGGCCGCAGGGAAGGGCAGGGGCCAAGGTGGGCGGAGAGCAAACCCGGGAGAATGGGCGGCTGCAGGAAGCGGCGGTGGCTGGTGGAGAGAATCTGCTTCAGGGAACAGGTAGAGAAAAAAAAATGGGAGTAACAGGCAGCAGGTGGAAGAACAGGTGGGGAGGACGCAGAGAGGATAATGGGCTGGGAGGGCCAACAGGGAGGGAAATGACAGTGGAAAGCAAGGAAGATGCGAGAGTGGGGAGGAGGGGTGACAGAGGTGGGTGGAGACAGAAGTGATAGTGAGAGTTAGAGCGCAGAAGGATGAAGGGACATGACTCAGGCCTGGGGCAGGAAGGGAAGTTGATGTAGTTAGCTGGACGAGTCCAGGGGTCAGCACACTGGCATCGCTAGGCTTGTGGTGAGGGAAGCTGGGGAATGTTCTGGGTTGCGTGAAGCTTGTTCTTGAGGCTGGACTTGGGGACCAGGGGTGACAGGGTGCTCTGGGCCTCCCACTTTGGCACAATAGCTTAGAAGGAAAGTTAGGACTTCCGACTAAGTTAAAGGACTCGCCAGGCCAAGCCTATAAACCCACGCAGCACCTCTCCCCCGACCTCCCCTGACCTCCTCACCTGCCAATGCTTTAATTCGAGACCTCTCGAAGAGACGGGCTGAACTGCTGTCATTGTCCCAGTCTGAGTCAGGCAGGTCCCAGCGGTTGTTGATGTCACTGTACTGGCCCTGGATCTCCAAGCTGTCGAAGTCTGTAGGTGACAGAGTGCTGCTCATGGTGGTGGGTGGCTGCCTGCTCCTGCAAGAAGTCATGGCTGGTAAAGGGCGTCTCAGGGCCGCAGTGCCCTCCACCCACATGTCCTTCTATCCCCCTGCCCTGACTCTGCTCAACTTTCTTGGTGGCCAGAGGTTGTGGTGATTCTGTTTTGTTTTGTTTTGCTTTCAGTGAAAATCAGGCCCCAGTGGGAAAGGGGGAGCCACTGTGAGGAAGCGGAGAGACAAGAATGCAGGGAGATAGTAACAGGACAGGTGCCCGTGGGGAGAGGCAGAGGTAGCATCGGTGTCTCAGAGGCACAGTGGACAGGAAGGGCTTCGAGGGCCTCAGGCTAGGGAGGAACGGTGGTGGGGAGAGGTGAAAGTGGCAATGGCCTTCAGCATGCTTCAGGACAGCAGCGCGGAGACCAAGGTGATGTAGGCCAGCAATGAGTAGAAACTGGAATGCTTTCATTCTCCAGTTCTGTTCCTGTTCTGATCCTTCCGTACCCTGTAGGCAACTGGAGATGAAAAGACCTGGATTCTGTTCCTGAGCAAACACAAATTTATGACTGGTTCACCAGGAAGACTGATGTGTTGATAGGCAAGTGTAGACCAAGGGCCCAGGGGTTCAAAGGAGAACATGGGATTGTTCTTTCCCTTTTATTTTCTTGTGTTTGATACAGAGAATGCTTACTAAGTGCTCAATAAATATCAAGTAGGTGGGATATGTGTCCCTGCCATTTATGTGTACCACTTCATCCAACCCCCCATGGGGCCAGGGGCCATGGTTGTCCTCATTTCGTAGATTAAGAAGTGATGTTGCCAAGAAGTTAAGTCACTGGTTCAAGGTCATGCAACTGGAAGAAGCAGCGCTAGGTTTGGAACCAAAGTTCTTTCTGACTTTTAATCACAGCCTCTGGGATAGAGAACGTTTACCGGTTCCATAACCATCTCAGAACCTTTTAGTGCTGCCGGGAGGGATCAGTAACCATCCCAGCCTTCTAGGACCCAGGCTGGAGAGATCTGGACCGCGAGTGCTTGCTGGTATAATTTACGACTTTAACTTAAGCAAACATACTCTGTCCTCAAAACTAACAAATCAGCGTCAGATTAGCTGCTGGAGATTTTTTAAAAACCTGTACGGTCTAAAGTTCTTGTGTAATGCAGCATTTGGCAGCCATTCAATGGAATGGCGGGGGGAGGTTTGTAACGTTAGTGGAGAACCCCAAATTCTGTATTTCTTATTTTCCTAGTACCTCCTGAAGATAAAACATTAAATCCTGAGCACAACTCCCAGGCGAGGGCAGTGACCTCGGTGGTGTCTGGTCTGGGAGGGAAGGAGAACCTCTCATGTGGTTTGGGGAAGCAAAAGGGATGAATGGTGAGACTCAGGTGGGTAGGAGGGTGTGTTCCCATGGGCCCACAAAGGCAGAACTTGGCTTCTATCATTAACTGGTTCCATGAGGCCGAACCTGACCCACTTGAAGGGCAGGATTGTCTGCACCTCCCCTTTCTCTGCACACAAGGATTTCCCTGGGAGCAGCATGAATGAGGCGTGAGGGAGCTAAAGTCTTAGGTTTCTGGATTTGGGGTTTTCATTCCCTGTAGTACCGCAGGGAGTTTCTTTTCCACTAGGCCCAGGACTCCTTTCCCATCATTTCCTCTAACAGAGTCTCTGGATTCGCTCTGTAAATATTTATATAAAAATAAATACTAGGGCAGAGTTGAATCACCCCAAGGGAAGAGTGCTAAGGGCGAGGCATGGCCTGAACTAGTCACCCACTGCTCTCGGTTAGTGGCCAGGAAAGGACACCATTTCTCAGCAGCATCGCCTTCAGCCCTTTGCATCAGGCCCTTCCAACCAGCAGCTACCCTCACGCTTAGCTCTGGGAAGGGCATTTCCAGCACTCAAACAACTATCAGCCCAGACCTCCCCACACAAACACCAACAAGCAGTGCCCCCCGACTGTCAGTTTATTCAATCCCTTCTCCTTTTACCATGAGGCAAAAACCTACCAAAGCTAGAGCTGTTTAAAAATAACTGATTTTGGATTCCTTTAGGTGAGGCTGTGCTTCCCACTTCTCTGCAGATCCCACCATTCCCTATTGTCTCCTATACAAATATGTTTCACATATTTATGTTACTTGCCTGGTTCCTGAAGACTGAGGTTTTTCAAACCCTGCCTTATGTCTTTGTACTTCACAAAGAGCAGATATGTAAGGAAGCCAACTGTCTGACTGTGTCTCCAAATGATTATGTACCCCAAGCCTGCACAAGGCACATAAAACTCAAATATTCATTGCTTCAGCTTCTTTGTGGTAATCCCAATTGGACCTCCCAAGGACCTAGTGGGATGTATGTGTGAGATCCAGACCTTCCAGAGAAGTCTGGCTTGTACGACCTCTCTGTAGAATCCTATAATTTTTTGGGGGGTGGAGACTGGAACTAGAACCTCCCCCTTCCCTGAATAAAAATTCAGGCACTTAAATGTTCCTTTCCCCAAATCAAGTTTGAGACCTACATGCTTTGCGACCTGAGTTCTCAGGGATGCTAACATAAACATAAGGAACGAAGATGGCCCTGGTGTCCTCAAGTCACAGACCTCCATAGGACCACCCTGCTGTGACTCTGGAGGGCTTGTGCCCATAGATGTCATGAGGATGGTGCTCTCTGGCATTCAGCATTGTGGCTTTGAAGCCCTATCCCAGAAAGTTTTGCCTTGAACGTCTCGGGTTCTGAAGCATTCTGGCTCTGCAGCCCGCCCCCCCCCAACCCAGTCTCTTAGACAATATGTTCTCTGTCTGCAATTCCATCTACTGTCTCTGGGTTCCTACGGTGTTTTGTTGGGGTTTCAGCTACCCAAGTCCTGCTCTCATTTCTTTCCAGAGAGATCGTTTGAGTAGATCATTCCTCGTCTGAGTTGGGTTTCCATGTTCACACTTCTGTAGGCTCCCTGAGACCCCCCCAGCTACATGACTTCCTGTCTTTCCATATACTGGAGAACCCTCAGTCTTATCTCCTTCAAGGATTCCTAAACTCGATAGGACAGTGTGGCAGCTAATCCAGATTACAGTTCTGCCATTCCCTTATTCTTAGCCACTGACCTGGGGCCAGACCCAAGGAGCTTATGTTGTGAGTGCCAGGATAGCGTCACCTCCCACCAGATGCAGGCTTGGGGTTCTGCTGGAGGCTACGCTTCAACACTGCTGGATGCAGGCTCTGCTCAGCCGCGTGCCTGTCCTCCAGAGCAGCTGCCCCCCTCACCTTCCTCCACTGTCGATGTCGCAGTCCTGTAAAGCTAGAAAGCTGATCCCCCTGGGGCTAGAGGCTGTCTTGTACCCTAATTCCTCCTCTCACCACATCCTGCTCCTGATTAATTCCTTGCCTCCTTCAGAGAGCTGATCATTCCCGCCCCTGTGCTCTGCACAGCACTTCACATGCAGCTCTTACTGTGCTCATCACATTGTATTACAGTTAGTTGTTTATGTGTCTCTGCCTGCTCCACTTTTAACCCATTGAGGACGGAGTCTTCCTCCTTTTTTTACTCCTTTCCTGGCCAGCACACTAGGCATGCAATAAAGAGACACTGAACAAATTAACCATAATTAATTTTGGCCATCGGATTGTATCTTTGTTAGGGATGAAGAAAAGCTCAAGGAAAGAATGAAGATGGGATTGGAAAAGACCTGCTGGTCAGCTAGAGGGGTTGAGCATTAGAGCTCAGGACCAGGGAATCTCAAGCGTGAATCACATGACCTAGAGAGGAGGGCAGTTGAAACAGATCACTGGGCTCTGCTCCTGGAGTTTCTGGTTTGGCAGATCTGGAATGGGGCCTTGGATTTTATATTTTTCTTTTCTTTTTTTTTTTTCTTTTTCTTTTCTTTTTTTAATGCATAGTTTTTTTATTAAACCCATGAGACTAAGCGTCTAGTCTACTGTCATACACAGTGTCATAACCAGAGGGAATTTACATTTCTAACTCCTTCCCAAGTGTCACTAAAGCTGCTCGTCTGGGGAGCACACTTTGAGGGCCACGGCTGTGCAAAGGTGACAAGCAGCTGGAACTAGTTAGACAAGATAGGAGGACTGAGCAGACACAAAGTTTCAGGGGTGAGTGTGACTGCGGGTAGCTTCTAGGTGTGTTCAGTCCCTGTCCCATGTCAAGCTCAAATATAACTTGCTCTCAGGAGCCTAAGGCCACGAGAAAGGAAAGTGGCGTGAGCTTTAAGGCTAATAAAACCAAGCTGATGCCCTGACAGAGTGAGTTGCAGACGTGAGGAAGGAAGAAAGGGCTGGAGCAGCCATGAGAGGGCAGAGCTGAATAAATGACAAGAGGATGAATAATACATTAGAGGAGGCAAGGACTTTGGCAAAGTGAGATCTTATTTGACTCAAAGTATAAATGGGTGGACTGACTGGCAGGGAGAGAAAAGGAAAAAGAAGTCGTAATTAAAGCAGGGGTTCCTAGGAAAGTAAGAGAAAGAGGCTCCAGGGCAAAGAGGGGAAAGGTAGGAAAAACAAAACCCAAACCTGTTTCCCAGGCTGTGCTCCCGATAAGGCTCCCAGACTTTTTTAGGAGGAATTTAGGAACTGGGCTGGGGGGGGGGGGCGCTGAATTTTTCATTCTCCCCTCTAGAAAAACCTCCGCTTAGGCAGGATTATTCAGCCTCCTTTGCCACCCACCTCCTTCCTCAAACCTGGCTTACATCGGTTTCTCGACAGGACACGTTGAAGCTTCAGCTTAGCTTTCTCTTCACTGCTCCTTAGCTCTCCTGAATATGTCGAGAGGTTGCCCCATACCTCAAGCTACCGTGCACATTTGGAACTCACTCCGCCTTCTTCACCTTCAAAGAAAACTGGCTTGTGGATACCCTGACCATTTCCACAACTCCCGGCTCTCAGAGCTGGGATTGTGGCTGCTCCAGGGCCGGTTAAGGCAGCTGAGAAACCACCCACGGAGACAGCACGTAGCAGGATAGGACCGGGGCAAACCTGCCCCTCAGACAAGCATGCGATGCCGTGGAGCTGACGGGGTGAAGTCGGTGCGAGCCAGAGTGGACGGCGATTATGGGCTGTAGTGCTAGAGTCGGAACACCCCAGCAGGGGGGCCTTGCTGGGTAGCTGTGTGCTGGGAGGACCCTACAGTCGTTCTAAATGTCCCGGCCTCAGAAACCCCTTAAACAACGCTTCCCCGGCACCCGAAGGGGCTTCGTTTCCTCTCCGCCAACGCTACAGTCACCACCAACAACCGTGTACCCCTCTGCCGCATTCGACCAGGGAGCCTAAAGGACAGCATGGAGGCAGGGGAAGCCCACGCGGCTCCAGAGCGAGCCCCCAACAAGCTGTGGAATGGGAGGGGGCGGGGAGCTCGCGATCGCCGGGCACAGCCGGCGGAGCGCGTCCCCAGCACCCAGACCGGTGCGGACCAGCCCGCCCGCGGAGCCTCAGCAGCGAGAGTCGCTGGCGCTGTCAGACGCGCTCTGAGCCCCTGCGACCCCGACCCACCAACGCATTTGTCAGCCCCAACTCTTCCACACTCTTCTCTCGGTTCCAGAAAGGCCCACGTGCCCCAAGCCTCGACCCCCACCGCCCTCACACTGGTACCTGGCTGGCTGGCACACGACTCTCCGCATCCTGTCCTCCCGCACGAGGCAGAGGCTAGGGCCAGGCACCGTATCCTCCCGCCCGGGTGCCCGGGGCAGTCCGGGACGCTGACCCGAACGCCTGCACGCAGCTGCACAAAGCACGCCACCCCGCCGGCTGGGACAAAGCGGGCCGGGGCGCCAGCACCTACCTGGGCACGGGGCGCCGGAGGAGAGGGCAGGAGTGCGCCCCGCGGGGACGCACCGACCGTCGCCGCGCCTGCAGCCCGGCCGCGAGGGGCGGTTGCGGGCGGCGGGGCGCACGGCAGGCGGCGGGCGGGCGCTGTCACGGGGCGCGAGCGGCGCGGGGGGCGCGTGGCGGCAGTGCGCGGGCGCGAGCGGCGGGACTGCGGCGCCGCGGAAGGAGGACAATAGCCTCCCCCTGCCGTAGGCCGCCGGCTCCCGCGGGAGGCCCCGGGACCATCTGGAGCCCGCGGCCCCTCGGGGCTCGGGGCGGGGCCCGAGTCACCGGCTCCCCGGCCGGCGCCATGGAAACCGCGGCCCCTGTCGATTTTCCCCACAGCCACCCGGCCTGGGGTCGGTGACCTTCCCTGGGGCAAACGCCGGGCCGCTCCTCTGCCGGCTCCCGACCCCCACCGCTTTCTGTGTGGGTGCCCCGCTTGACCCCCTCCTTCCGGTCCTCGCTACCCCCGCATAATCCCTCGTAAATCTGGGTAACCCCCACAGTTTATGAGGCTCCAGCTTCCCCGTTTGGACACCCTACCTTTGTCCCTATTCTGCTTTTGGTCCAGAGTCCATATCCCTGGGACGCGCGATCCTTTTAATGTCACTCACCGCCGAGGTTTCCCGAGACGCGGCCTCTGCTTCCTTTTCAAATTTTCCTCTTTGGGCACCTCCGGGCCATCTCCCTTAAGCGTTTCTCTCTGCCGTCTCCCGTCTCTCCCGTCCTCCTTCCGGCAGGTAGGCTGGCCCGCTTTCCAAAAGCATCTCCATGGTGCTCATGGAGATTCGCCTTCTCACAAATCAGATTCTCGGAACAGTCATCACAGCAGCTTCTCAGCTCCTCTCATTTATCAACCAGGAGAATTCTGGCCTAGTCACTGTCTTAAGGGGGTTGGGGGCGGGGATGGACATTTCTAGGCCTGGCACGGCTGGGGTTCTTTTTGCTGTATTAGCGGCTGAGTGGTCTAAGATTTAAGTTCGTTGACCAGGGTGGACTGCTATCTGCTTAAGAGAGGAAGGAATTATGCCCAAATCATAGCAAACGCACAGGGTGGGTGCTAGTGGTGGGTGCTAAAAGTGCATTATGTCATGTGACACTCCCACCCCCACTCCAGCTCTGAGAGGTAGATACTGTTCTGCCAGAATAGAAAGCTAAGCTCAGAGAGGAACCAGTAATAACAGGGTGGGCTCTGTACCGAGCCTTTAGGTTATATACTGCCTCTGAAGAGGTGAGCCCGATTCTACCTAGGGAATGCCTGAAATGGCCAAGGAAGGGCAGCTTGAAGAATGCACTTTCAGTGAATAACTGGGCTTAAGGTTTATGTTTTGCTTCTTTCTGAAAAGGCACGCATACTGAAACAAATAAATGTCATTGAGCTACTTTCCAGATGTGATTTTTTGACGTGAAATCACTTGTTAAATACACTTGACAGTATCTGGAAGGTTAAAGTCCTGCTACCACCCCTAACTAGTGGTGTCATCTCATCTACCTGGCCTTGGTTTCCCTAGTCTATAAAATGGATTGGGTGAGGGCTTTAGGAGTTGCACTAAAAGACTACTCTGAAGTTTCCTCTTCGCTGAGATGTCTGAGATTCTGCTATTAAACTGGAGCTCAGCTTTCTGGGGTGCACATCACCCTTAGCTGTAATCAGGCTAGTTGTGATTTATTTCTTTTTAACAGTCATCCTTTCAGGCAACAGAGTTGAAGAAGCAAGGGCATACGCGGCAACTGTCCCCAGAGGTTAAGAGTGTGCTTTGGAAGGCTCAGGAAGAGGAAGGCCGAAGCGTACATACATAGTGGGCATCAAGGAGACTTGGTCAGAGACTTTAAAATTGATGGGATGAGAATCAGCTGACCTGTGGAAGGAGCCGCAACCACCGAACTGCTGCTGCGGTACTGGTTATGGGAACTGAGTCTCCACAACAGCCTGTTAGATTGTGACCCAGTTATACGTCAAGAATATTAGGGCTGGTGATTAGCATAATAATAGCTTTTGTAGAATCATTTCCCATTTTCAGCATTTCATCATCGTTCAAAAAGCCTTGTAAGGTAAGCATTCTAATTTTTTTCTCCTTTTATTGATGAGCAAACTGATATTCAGACACCAAAAGTGAAAGTTCAAATTCACAGAATTACTTCATAGTTAGTTCATGGTAGAGACTCCAGGACTTCTGATTCCTAGTATGTTTAGAGAGAGAGTATGGCAGAATAACTAAAAGGCATCAATTTTGGGGTTAAGGGTGTAGACCACTGGTAGAGTACTTGCCTATTATGTATAAGACTCTGGATTACATACTTAGTACCAAGAAAAAAAAAAAAAGTCATCAATTTTGGAACTAGAATCCCTGGGTTTAAGACCTAGTTTTTCCACCTACTAGGTGTGTGACCTTAGACACATATACTTACCCTCTTGGAGACTCAGTTTCCTCACCTGTAAAATGTGGGGATCAAGTGAATTATTACAGGTAAAGTCTAGAATAGCATCAGTCCCATAGTAAGCACTCAATTGCTGTCAGCCATTGCTATTTTAGCATATTCTTACTTCACTGCACTGCTTCCCAATTTGGAAAGGAAGCATGCTCAATAAACAGAACACTGAGATCGCTTGTCTCAGCTCTGCGACTGGGTTGCTTTGGAAACTGTTATTTTGCTCTGTAGTGAATCAGTACAGTCAATGATGAAGAAAACGTCTGCTTCCTTTAATATGTGTTGAAAAAATGAATGGAATGATGTCCACTAAGTATGCTGAGCTGCTCACAGAATCCAAATTTGCTGCTTAGGTTACCAACATTCATGGAAAGGTCGTGGATCCTGCCACCAAACCTAGCTGAATTCTTGGTTCTTTCTGTATCATGGAAGAAGGCTCCCTCCTTCCATCTGAGACTGATTCTTCTACCTCCTGCTCTGTCTTGTCGCCTCCTACACTCTCATGGCCCTTACTCCTTCTGGCGCACACTCTCTGCAGGCTCCTTTCCATCAGCATTTAAACATGCACAAGTATCTGCCTGCATAAAAAATAAGAAGCCCTGATGCATTACCTTACTCTTTTTTTTTTTTTCCTGCCCTAGGGATTAAACCCATGGCTTTGTGCATGTTAGGCAAGTACTCTACCATTGAGCTATATACTCTGAGCCCTTAACTCTCACTCTTTATGTTCAGTCTTCTTGTTTGCCCTCATTGGCTCCACTTCTTCACTTCTATTCCATCAAACATTCATTAAAAGCTTTATGGCTTATTATGTGACAGGCACAGTGCTAGGATCTGGGGATATATGATGAATAAAATGGACACTGTATCTTCCCTCTTAGAGGATCTTCTGGTAAGGGTCACAGGCATTAATAAATAATCCCTCAGCTCTGAAATCACAAAGGATACTGAGTATTATGAATAAAAAGTTCAGGATGCCAGGAGAGAGTTTCACAGAGGTAATGACCTGTTCGGAGGGTAGGGTTAAGGAGAACTCCTTCAGATCATTCAAGCTGAGATATGAAATGTAAGAAGCATTAACCTGACAGAGGATGGGGAAAAATAATAGCTGTCACTGTCAAGCATGGTCGCTCATGCCGGTAATACCAGCACTTGAAGACTGAGGCAGGAGGCTCCTGAGTTCAAGGACAGCCTGGCCTACACAGGGAGACCTTTTCTCAAAAATAATAATAAAAAAATCAGTGATAATAACCACTAACATTTATTAGGGCTGGGATTTAGCTCAGTTGGTAGAGCGCTGCTCTGCAGTCTCTGAGGTCCCAAGTTCGATTCCCAGCACCACAAAAAAACTGGAGAAGGATGTGGCAACCCACTCCTGAGGCAATCCTGAAAAGAATCAGCCATTGAAAACCCTATCAGGGTTGCCATGAGTCAGACATGACTCAACAGCACCTAACAACAACAACAATAACAACAACAACAACAACAACAACAACAACATTATTTATTAGGGACTATATCATACTTATGGGAGAAGGGCCTGGCAATCCATTCCCAAGGCAATCCCAAAACAGTCAGCCATTGAAAACCCTATGAGGGTCGCTATGAGTCGGATACCCACTCGACGGTACCGAACAACAACAATAACATATCGGTACCTAACAACAACAACAACATATCGTACTTTACACATACTCCATTTAGGTTTTTTTCTTTTTGCCATACTGCGGGTTTGAACCCAGGGTATTATGCACACAAGGCAAGTGATCTACCCCTCAGCCATTTAAAAATTTTTTTTGTTTTAAGGCAGGATCTTGCTAAATTGTGCAGATTGCCTCTGCTCTTTAACCTGCAATCCTCCTGCCTCAGCCTCCTGGGTAGCTGGGATTATAGACATGTGCTGCAGTGCCTGGCTCACTTAATTGTTACAACAATTCTGAGAGGTAAGTATTAAACCCATTTCACAGATGAGGAAATGAAGATATTGAGTACCTTACCCAGGATCATTGAACCAGTAAGAGGTAAAGCTGGGATTTTAAGCTAGTCTGACACTTGCCAACATGTTTGGATGCAGAGAATACGGATGCCAGGCCTGATGCTGCAGGCTGTATGATGCATGTAAGAAATGGAGAGAAGCCCCTTGTGGAGGAAAAACAAAGGGCAAGAAGGAGCATGCAATGAATTGTAGCTGGGAAGATAGTTGGGGCTAGATCACATAGAAGTTTCTACACTATTTAAAGAATCTTGATTTTTACTTTTAGTGCTCTGGGAGGTTATTGAAGGGTGACAAAAAAGCATAGGTAGGACAATGGATAAGAAGTGGGATGGGTTAGATATAGAGGTGGTGGTGAGGAAAAAAGGTTTGCCCAGATGGACTGAGCAACTGGAAGAATGGACGTGCCATTTGCTGAGAGGAAGAATACTGCAGGTTTGGTTTGGGAGACTGTTAGTTTTGAAACCTGGGTTTGAGATACCTTTGAATTAATCAAATGGAGATATTGAAGGTCAACTGTATACAAATGTGGAGGTCAAAGGGGAGGTCTAGACTCATCCATTTGGAAGACATCAGTGTGGAAACAGATGGTAATTAAAGTGTATAGATAAGCATTGATGTGATTGATATGATCCAACACAATTTATCTTTTATTCCTCTAATGCTGCTTCCATCAGGTCATCAATGATGCTATTCCTAAATCTAGTTTTTATTCCAATTGCTCTCTTACAGTCCTTCTTGGCAGCAATGACTCTAGTTATACCCTCCTTCTGGAAATTTTCTTCTTTTGGTCTAGGGTTGTCATACTCCCTTGGTTTTCTTTCAATTCCTGAGGTCCCTCTTTCTCTGTTTTTTTTTTTTTATGGGTTCCCTTTCTGCTTATGACAATGTTTTCATTTGATGGTGGTGGTGGTTGATGGTGGAGAGGCTTTTCTTATTCTATGCCTCCTTCTTGGACCATCCTATCCACTAGGCATCTTGAGTGTTATCTTTAATACATCAGTGTGACGGATCATTCCTCTGTTGAAAACTCTTCAGCGGGTGCCCATTGGACTTGGAAGAGTCCAAAGTTCTTAACAAAGTTTACACAACCTGTGTACCTCTCCAGCCTCCTCTCACCACTCCTCCCTTGGTGTTCTATGTCCCAGACATAAGGAACCTCTTGGACTTTTCTCAATGTGTATGGGATTTTGAACATGGAAGAAGTGCAACCAGAGCACTCCTTGGAAGCAAGGATGGCTTAACTGTGTCTTACATATTTTGGATATGTTGTCAGGAGACCAACCCCTGGAGAAGGACATCATGTTTGGGAGAGTGGCAGGTCGACAAAGAAAAGGAAGACCCTCAACTAGATGGATTGGCACAGTATCTTTAACAATGGGCTAAAACATAAAAAAGATCCTGTGCCTGGCACAGAATCGGGGAGTGTTTCATTCTGAAGTACACAGGGTTGCTGTGAGTTGGACCTGACTTAATGGCACCTAACAACAACATTCTTTCTGACTGGAATCACTCTTGCTCTTCCCTGACCCTATGTTTACTCATTCTTTTTTTTTTGTTATTGTTTTTTGGTACTCAGGGCCTCGCACTTGCATGCTCTGCAGGTGCTGGACCACTGAGCTGCACCCCCAGCCCATATTTTTACTTTTTGAGACAGGGTCTAGCTAAATTACACAGACTTCCTCTGGTCTTGAACTTGTGATCCTCCTGTCTCCACCTCCTAAGCCGCTGGGATTACAGGCGTGCACCACCACGCCCAGCTTTTGTTTACTCATTCTTTAGGTTTCAATTTAGATGTCATTTTCTATAGACAGCCTTCCCTAGGCTCCAAATCTGGGATAGGGCCTTCTTTTAGTTGAGACAGTGTCTTATTATATAGCCCAGGCTGGTCTCAAACTTGCAATCCTCATGCATCCTGAGATTACAGGCATGCATCACCCAGCATGCCACACTGGATCATCAAAGCCCACTGGGCATATTCCCTTTTGGACTGTGTGCTCCATAAGGGAAGAGAAACATGTTTATTTCACAGCTGTAGCCCCAGCAGAGCAGACACACAGGTATCTGTGCACTAAAGTAAGAAATTACAGAAAAAAAAAACTTGGAAAAGAAGGTGACTCTTTATTACAAATAGATGAAATTAAATGTTTTCATATCGAACCATGTGGTCCCTTTCATTTTTTTATTTTCAGTGCTGGGGACGGAACCCAAGGGACTCATGCTACTAGGCAAGTGCTCCACTACTGAGCCACATCTGCAGCCTGTTTCCTAATTATTTTACCCCAATCTTTCTTCCATCACTTAAACAGCAGCAAGAACTTTATATATGCATTGCCCTCTGCATAGGGTTACTACAGAGAGATCTGTGTTAAATCCTTGGGCTTTGAACTCTTAACTAGACTTTAAAAATCTATAGCAAGAGCTGAGGATGGTGGTACACTTCTATAGCTCCAGTTACTTGGGAGGTTGAGGTAGGAGGATTGCTTGAGCCCAGGAGTTCAGGGCCAGGCTGGGCAACATAGCAAGACAAGACTGAAAATCAAATCAAATCAAATCTATAGCAGGTGTTCTTGATACCTCCAGTTTTTCAGTTGTAAGAGCCATATTCTTGAAAGGTATTTTTTTCTCTCCCTTTAAATATCAAGAGACAGCTGGGTGCAGTGGCACATGTCTGTAATCCCAGCAACTCTGGAGGTGGAGGCAAGAGTATTGCAAGTTTGAGGCCAGAGACAGCATGTGTAACTTAATGAGATCCTGTTTCAAGATAAAAAATAAATAGGGAGTTAGGGGTACACCTCAGTGGTAGAGCACTTTGAAAGTATGCATGAAGCCCTGGGTTCAGTCCCCCAGTACAGAAAAACAAAAACAAAAACAACCCAACTATATATCTATATATCTGTTTCACCTACAGCCATACCACTGTGGCGTCTAGTCCTAACAGATCTCTGAAGCTAAGCAGGGTTGGACCTGGTTAGTAGTTGGATGGGAGACCACCTGAGAACACCAGATGCTGTAGGCTTGGGAGAAGGACCTGGCAACCCACTTCCAAAAGACAATCAGCCATTGAAAACCCTATGAATCGCAGAGAAGAACTAACAGTAGTGTTTCACCTGTTGAACATAGGGTTGCTATGAGTCAGACACAGACTTGACAGCACCTAACAACAACATCTATTTATCCATCTACCTATCTCTCTCTATATATATCAAGAGACAACTTGCCAACCATAAAGCTTGGAGTTTATGCCATCATCTATTGAATTGAGAAGGACATGGGGGTTTCCCCTCCACATAGAAAATATAATTTTTTTACTAGGCTTGGAGAAGAACTGAAAAGAATAGGGACAAGAGAGTTTAGATGCCCCTGGGGTCTGTTCTCTGACTCCACCACCACATAGTAGTAGATGGGAGAGGCTTAGCCTCCATTTCATTCCTGGAATTCTGAGAAGACGCTGCTTTTCAAAGTACCCAGTGCTTTCAAGGGGCAACTGCCACAGAGTCAAAGAGGCATTGTTACCTGTGCAGGCAAAGCAGGTCCAAGATAATCTCTCCCTGCCCCACATGGCCCACATGGCCTTCTCAGCCCATAAGCCCCAATCTCCTTGGCCCTTTGATCTTTGGAGGAAGTCTGAAAAGTACAGTGCCTATCCACTGAGAGCAATGGCGGACAGAGAGCTGAAAACCAAAATCCAGGGAGCATGCGAGGATTGGTATAGAGTGGGGCTAAGAACCCCAGAGAGGCAGAGGATAGATGGCCCAGGTAAGGGCCCAGAGAGAGGTTCAACAGTACCAGGAAAAGCTGAGATAGAAACTCGAAACCATCACTGTGCTTCATCTATACCAAGACCACAAGCGCTACCTGCCAGGGAACTGTGCTGCAGATACAGTGACCATAGAGGCCAGTGGCCAAGACAAAGTGAAGGCAGCTATGCTTTATCAGTTAGGCAATAGAGATAGAAGATCACACTTGGCCTTGATTGCCCTTCCTTGATGTCAGAACACTATATAACACACAACTAGAACATCACCAGAAGAGGACTGGGAAGAGAATCCTGACAGATTGAGTTTAAAATTTACAGTGATCCAGTTGTCATGAATCAGCAAGGTTTATTCTTTTTCTGCCATCAGTAGAAATGGGAGCTGACAAAATTACATATTTTCTCACCTGAGTCTGTGACTTGCAATTGTAAACAAACGTGCTGCACAAGTGAAGGTTAGAAAGATGGACTTGCAAGCAGATCTGGATATCTTGAGTATTGGCCTCATTTCCTGTGACTAGCATAGACCATGATGCCAGCTTGTACTCACCAGCTTGGGACATGATTTGCGAAGGATGAACATGTATTTGAAAGTAAACGTCTGCAGATGAGACTGAAGATTAAGTTTTATGTCAAAGGGGGCATTTTGACAGGTGGAGGTGGTTGCAGTGGAGGATGGAGGACTGAAGAACGTTCTATCTTGCCGGGCATGGCGGCACACGCCTGTAATCCCAGAGGCTGGGGAGGTGGAGGCAGGAGGATCCCAAGTTCTAGGCCAGAGGCAGTCTGTATAACTTAGTGAGACCCTGTCTCAAAAAAATAAATAAATAAATAAATAAAAAAGAAAAGGGCTGAGGGTGCAGCTCAGTGGTCGAGCACTTGCAAAGCATGCAAGCGTGAGGCCCTGGGTTCAACCCCCAGTACCAAAAAAAAAAAAAAAAAAGAAAGTGCTATCTTGAGCCTCCTTATGTAGTGCAGAAGTCTGAGGTCTTAGGTCCCTCAAGGGCTAAATTCCAGTCTGAGCAATGGGGGAGTACATGCTGCTACTGATTAAATGGGGGAAACTAGAACTGATTTGAGGGCATAGAAATATTACATTCATTTATTTTTGTCTTTTTGGATTCACTTGAGCATTTATTTATGGTCCATCCCTCCTAAACTATTTTTAACTTGCAAACGTAAATGCCATTAAAAACTGGGCCCATGTGAATGATTCTGACCCATCTAGAAGCAAGCTGGGTTCAACTGCGATTCTCAATACCTTTTATTTTACCAGTCAATAATGAGTCACTTCCAAGAAGCTCATGCTACTAACCACTGCAAATACACAGGGCCTTTGAGAAAGGGGCTTCTCCACAGCCATCTGTCTGAAATAAAATTGGGCAGCATGTGTTTAATACTAATAGCTGAAGAGAAGTTTTTGGGGTTCCTTGATCGAATTGCCCTGGAAATTTTGAGTTGTGCTGAGAAACCTATAGTGCCAGAATACCTAATAAGTGTTTTTTGTGTTCATCTTTGAAGCTGTAAACATTTAGGTCAGTTTTCTCTATCTTAGCCTATTCACTTGTTAATAGCTACTCATTTCAACCATTACTGGCATCTGAAACTGCCTGGTGGTTAAAATATCAGACTCTAGGCTCTACGACATTGTTTGAACTCTGGCCCATTACTTTCTAATTGAATGACCTTGGAAATGTTATTTAACTTCAGGAAGCCTAGGTTCCTCATCTGTAAATAATTAGAGGATAATTTTACAGAAGGACGTTGTGGTGAGAAATTAAATAATGCATATCAGGTGAGAGGTACCAAGTGCCAGATGAGGGCTCAATGAATGTCAGCTATTGCTAGTATCATTATTTGACATATTTTATCCATAGGCAAATAGTGCCTTAAATAAAACATAATGTATGAAAATTTAGATTTGCATAAAAGGTTAAGGGGGGAGGTAATCTGCATTAGAGAAAGATTCTTCAGTTAATGGAAGAACTGATAACAAGATTTCTTTTAAACAACTTCCCAATATGTCTAAAATGATTTGATTCACACAAAACTTGGTTTATACAGTGTTTTAGGAACACAGCTAGTATACCAAGCACAGGGCATTTGTAATACAATCATTTAGGCCTGGTCTGAACCACTGTGACAAGTTAACAAACACAATCCTAAGTATTCCCATGCCCCTTTATGAAGGGATTAGATGGATTCTCTGGTTTCAAAGGGCAGATCTGGGGCCAGTGACTGGAAGATACAGGGCTGGGGAAATGGGGAGAAAATTTAGCTCAACATAGTGAATAACTCTATACCAAACCCCTGCTGTCCAAAGTTGGAATGGATTGCCTCAGAGATGGCAAATTTCCTAACACAAGTCAAAGCTAGATATCAATTTATGACTGTTGGCATGACTATGGCATAAAATGAGGAGATGAAGTAGGTCAGCATTTCCCAATCCTAAATACACTAAATATACTATGCAAACTGGATCCATTCTCTACCTTGGATACCAGGAAGAGGTTGAGGATGGAGGCAGAGAGAGGTTATTCGGGAGGAGGGATGGGGATGAAGGAAACAAATTAGAACAAACATTGCCTCTCTGGCTAGAAAATACTGGATTAAATGATCTCTAAGATCTCTTCTAATTTAAAGATCCTAAACCTCTCAAATTGTTTCATAGATGTTAACTACATTCTTGGTAAAATTTTCTTATTTGAATTGTGGAAAACTAGAACATAACTCTAAAGTAAATGGTGAAATGGGAAAAGAATTCAGATATAATAACCCCTTTAGATTTTTGATCCCACAGTCTCTTCAACTGGGAAACAGAAGACAGATGGTTTTAAAACCAGAGCAGATGAAAATCAAGTCAACTTTAGAGATCAGTGAAAAATCAGCTCAACTAAGGTTCCAGATTGCTTGCTTTAAAGATTGTATATGCAAGCATTCCTGGTAAAGTACTTCAGAGTACTGCTCATATAAAGACTGACCCAAGACTGAATATGTGGAGCCAATATCCTCTATAACAGGGATCCTGGAAGAAGAGTCTTTATCCCAATTAGCTTACTTGTCCTTCAAATAAAGTTGATTGCCTGGCCTTCAGATCAATAGATTTACTTGGCCATATGTGGCCAGATTACACAGCTGTTTCCATCCCCAAGGCCTCTTGGCCACAAAACAGGCTTTCTTCCAGTGGACATCAGCTGGGGGACAAATCCAGCAGCCCTACTTACAGAGAAGGTAAAAAGCCAATTACAGAAGGCAGGGCCATTTTACAATATAGATTTTATTGGTTATCCAGGGAGAGGAGAATTGGACACAAGCAGGAAAGGAATGAAATCTCCTCGCTGGCCTAGCACCTGCTATTGGTAGATGAAAAATCAGAGACTGTGCAAAGGGTGACTCAGCCAGGAAAAACAGGATGCTACCAATTCTCAGAGCCAGCCCACTTTAAGGAGAGGAAGAAAGCATAGGGAATGGTGGTGAATAAGAAAATGCTCTAGTTATGTAAAGTTTGGTATTGTCCTAGGGAGAGAATCTCTCTTTTGCCTACAAGTCTTAGAAAGAGGAAGAATAAATGTCACAGTCCATGAATTGGTACAGAAGTTAATACCACGGTGGCCTCTGGTGCCCTCCCAACCTAACAACCCTCTGTAGAAGCATCCCTGTCTGACCCTTGATAGGAAAGCAGTGGCAAGGCTGCCCCAGATTCTGTGCTCCAGGTGGAGAAGGCCTCAAGAAGGTGAAGGGATGAGCTAATCTGAGCTTCATGGCCCCATTTCCAAGAATGTGATTAGTGGAGAGGCATCTGGGACCTGCTCCATTTCAGGAAACCCGGTTATGGGAACTGGTGGGGGACAGACTTCTCTCAGTACCCAAGAGAACAGTTAACCCTTTCTTATTGTCTGTATGGGAAACAGTCTCTTTTAATAGTTGCTTGATTGTTTCCCAGGGGAGAAAGCCCTCAAATGGACTTGGTTTTATATCGGCCTGATAAGGGAGACCTCAGGGATATTTTCCACCTAAGTTCCTAAAGGTCAGCTTCTTCAGGTCAGCATTCTTTGAATGCTTTAGGGGAGCCTGAGAATGAAGTATGACCTAAGAAAAGTATCTAGGATTGACATAAACAGAGAGGGCACATTCAAAAGGGAAAGACAGCTTAAGAGTCCCTAAAATGTCATGTGGCAGCATTGCCTCTGATGTTCTGGTTCCATTCAAATTCTCAGTTTTAGGTCAGAATCAACCTGGGGCTCTTGGAGTGGGGTCTTTTTGGGCCAGGCAAAGTGTTCCTTCTAGAATAAACAGAATATCCAAAGTAGGGCCTGCAGCCATAGCCCTGTAGCATCCGATCCCGTCAGATCTCCGAAGCTAAGCAGGGTCAGGCCTGGTTAGTTCCTGGATGGGAGACCGCCTGGGAACACCAGAAGCTGTAGGCTTGGGAGAAGGACCTGGCAACCCCCTCCCAAAAATCAATCTGCCATTGAAAACCCTATGAACAGCAGAGAAGCACTGACAATAGTGTTTCCCCTGTTGTACAGAGGGTCACTATGAGTCGGATACCGACTTGATGGCACCTAACAACAACAACAATCCAAAGTAGACACAAAACAATCTAATTCCTGAGTGAATGGGGGAATGGAAACAGAATCAATATTTTACCCAGTCTAAGCATCAGGGAGAATAGGCCCTTGAAGACACCTTGAATCAGACACTAAGGGCAAGGGCTGAAAATATTCAGAGCTATATGCAAAGGCTCTCTGGTTGGTCTGATTGACTAAAGTGAACCTTGGGCAGTTCATTTTATTTCCTTGGGCCTCACATTTCTTCATATATTGATCACTTCAACAGTCCTTGTGGCTGTTGCTTTGATGATGGGGTCTGACTACAAATAGTTTTAGTAATGTGGAATCCAACAGCATATTAGTTACTAGGCCCAAACAGGTTGGGGGTACAAGCTAATGGGTGAGAGGAGTGAGAGCTATGGTTCATTCAAGTCTTAGTTTGTGGGAGATGAGGCTATCTGAGTTCATTGGCTCCTCAGGTTTTGCATAGAGGGGTTGGTAATGTTAATGTCCCTGGATTACAGAACTCTTGAGGAACTAGGTAGGTCACATCCAAGTGGGAAATGTTCTGGGTAGCTGTTGGGAAGTAGAAAGAGAAGTTAAGGGAGTTTCTTTTCACATTCTGGCTCTGACATTTACAGAGAGTCATACAACCTCTTCTTGGAGCCTAATTTTCATCATTCATGATATTACCCCTCCCTTACATGAGACTGCTTGAGATAAATTAAAAAAGCAAATAGTGCATAGCACAGAGTTAATGTTCATCAAATGTCAAGCCTGGGGCCGGGCGTGGTGGCGCACGCCTGTAATCCCAGCGGCTCGGGAGGCGGAGGCGGGAGGATCGCAAGTTCGAGACCAGAGGCAGTCTGCGTAATTTAGCGAGACCCTGTCTCAAAAAGTAAAAAAAAAAAAAAGGGCTGAGGTGCAGCTCAGTGGTCCAGCACTTGCAGAGCATGCAGGCGCGAGACCCTGGGTTCAACCCCCAGTACCGCAAAAAAAAAAAAAAAAAAAAGTCAAGCCTGCATCAAACCTAGCCTGACTATAAAGGTAAATGCTATGGAAGTTCTGACAGCAGGCCTTCCTATCAAAGGCTTCCTCCTTCACTTCTGCCTAAATCTTGTTCAGAGGCACTGTGTCCCTGGCTACTTTTATGAGGCCTTTCCTGCCTCTTGGATGGTGTTGGGTGTTTCCTTGCATCTTCATCACTGAGGCCCATTTCAAAGAGGGCTGGAAGCCAGGGCAACAACTCACCTGAAGTATCTTGCCATTGGCAACTGTTCCTCCATCCTTCATTCCTGGTACCATTCTCAAGGTGGAACATTTCTGCTGAGCTGACACTCTCAGCGGGAAATACTGTATTTTAAAGTGCCATCCTCAGTACCTTCACCAAACAGTGAAGATAACAATTATTTTTCAAGATAGTTGTGAGACTGAAACAATTCAAGTCAGGAGCCAGTGGTGGCCAGAAACAAGCAGTCATCCAACAATGTTAGCTCCTTTCTCCTCTGCAAGTCTTCTTCCAAAAGGGCATATGGGAGAGAGAGAGAGAGAGAAAAGGGAAGACTCCAGTGATTCCTCAAATGCCAGCTCTCTTATTAAACTGGATGGTTATAACGAATTTTCCAGAAATAAAGCCACCTTTCTCCAGTATATCTACCTGTGTGCACCTGAGATGGGGAGGAGGTGGCAGCAGTGCTGAACACAGGCTGGAGAAAGGTATGATTCCGATCCCAATAGACATGTTCTTTGGAGTAGCACCAGGTTTGTGTGCTGAGCGGGCACTTGGCCAGCTCCACAGCCTGTTCGGTCCAATCTTGGCTTCGTGGAGGAGGAGTGGAAGAATTTTCCCTGAAGGAAAGCAGCCAACACCCTGTCCCACCCATCTCCTTGGGCAACTCTTTGCCGGGCAGGAATCTCTCTCACCAGCGTTTTCTTTCGCCTGCCCAAGGAACAAGCTGCCAGATCATCAGCAGTCATGGCCTTAGCCCCCTTTCACTACGCGGGTCCAGGAACCTGCCAGAGTCCTGCAGCCTCCTTCCTTCCTTCCTTCCATCTGGAGAAGCTCTTGAAAAACCCCGCAACTGCTTCTGTCAGCCACACACTTAGCGCATTCAAATGAGGAGAAGGGGCTGGAGCGGCGGGGGAGGAGACAAGCTGTGCCTCCTGGAATTCGGCTGTGGAGAGGCTTGGGACAGGTTGCCAGATAAAAAACGGGGTTGGAGGCAGTTTCGAATTTTAGATTAACGAATAATTTTCTTAGTATTTGTCCCAAGTATTGCATGAGACATAACCTATATGGGAAAAAATTCGTTGTTTATCTGAAATTCACTTTTAACTGGCTGTCCCTATTTTCCTTAGCCAGATAGGTCTGGGAACCGGAGGCTGGCCTGGGGCAGCCCCTGCGGAAGGTGTGGCCACCTGGGGGTCAAAAGCCAGGTTGGGAATCCAGCGCCAGGCACCCGCGGCTTCCCCAGGCGGAAGGAAGGGCCCTGGAAAGCGCACTGAGAGGGCCAAGGGCCGTGTCTCGGCAGAACCGTGGGAAAGTCTCTTCGGGAGAAGCCGCGGCCTGGCCTCTTTCCCGCTCGGGGCCGTCAGCCCGCGGGCTTTCACCCGCCGCGCCGCCCGTACCCCCACCCAACCGCCTACTGGCTGAGGCGACAACTGGCGGCGACTCAAGGCCGGGGGGCGGGGCCGCCGAGCGCGCAGGCGCGGCAGGCGGGGGCGGGGGCGGGGGCGGGGCGAGCGCGCGGGCGGGGCGAGCGCGCGGGCGGGAAGCCATAGCCTCGCGCGGTCCAGCGTGGGCGCAGGTGCAGGTCGACGCCGCAGCTCGGCTGGGGGTTGCGGGCTTCCGCCGGCCGGTGGCGGCCCAGCGTCGGCGCTGCTCTGGTTGCGGGATGGAGGGGATGGCCTTGGCCGTCTGCCAGGTGATGCCGGGCAGGGAGAGACATTTTCTGAGGAGAAGGCTCGTGAGGAGAGCGCGCAGGGAGGGGTCGTGCGTAGCGGGAGGTGAAGGAGGAAGCGCGGGAAAGACTGCAGCGGGGCGAAAACCAGCTCGCGGGAGGCTTTGTGAGGAGCGCCCGAGGCCCGGGGCCTGGGAGCGCTGGGCCCTGTGAGGAACAGCTCCTCCTTTGGGGGGGGATAACGATACCCCACTCTCCACCCGAGGACACCAGGGCCCAGAAAGCCGCAGCGTTTGCCAAGCATGAGTCAATCCCAGTATCTTCGGGGGGCCGTGAGGCGGGCGAGGAGGTAGCGGTCGGGGCAGGGTGGGAGCGCGGAAAGATGCACCAGGCCTCGGTTGCCCAGTGGTGGTGCGGAGTCCCGGGCCAGGAGCAGCTCATTGTTGGGGGATGACAACCGGGGGCCTAGCCCCACTCTCCCCGCTCCTTCGCTTCGGAAGGTGGCGCTGAACGTCTGGCCTTGGCTCTGCCACGTGATTCTCCCCAGCGTGGACATTGGCAGCCGTTACTCAGTGGGACGCTTAGCTCTTGGCCTTGTAAGGGACATGGGGCAGGTGAAATATAATCACAGGCTCTGAGGGAACCTTAGGCTGTTCTCAGTAACCTCAAAGGATGTTGGAAAATTGGATTTTACAGATGACAGGACCTAGGGTAGAACCCAGAGCTCTGACACACAGGCCAGCGTTCTTTCCCCAGCTGCTCTCTTTTAAAGAGACTATGGAGCTAGGTGCAGTGGTGCGTGCTTGGGATCACAGCGACTCAGGAGGTGGAGGAGGAGGATCGTGAGTTGAAGGCCAGAGGCAGCCCGCATAACTTAGCAAGACTCTGAGTCAAAAAATAAATAGTCTGAGGGTGCAGCTCAATGGTAGACCATTTAAAAGTATGTGCGAGGCTCTGGGTTCATCCACAATACAGACCAACCAACCATGGGAAAGTTGGAACAGAAAGAGCACAGGAAGTCAGTGGCTGTGTGAAGGAAAGTGTTAGACTGTGGAAGTGTCTAGAAACCAACCTTGTAAACTGTGTGGTGAGCCTGCAGCCGTGCCAGTGTGGCATCCGATCCCATCAGATCTGGGAAGCTAAGCAGGGTCGGGCCTGGTTAGTACTTGGATGGGAGACTGCACAGGTGCTGTAGGCTTGGGAGAAGGACCCAGCAACACACTCCCAAAATATAATCAGCCATTAAAAACCCTATGAATAACAGAGAAGCACTAACAATAGTGTTTCACCTGTTGTACATAGGATCACTATGAGTTGGACACTGATTCAAAGGCACCTGACAACAAGAACAACAACAAACTATGGTATAAATTAGAATCTTAGTTCCCAAGTTCTCTTACTTGGATCTCTTTGCCAAAAAAAAAAAAAAAAAAAAAAGGAAGAGGGAGAAATAATAATTCTCCTTAGTGTCTTAGTGTGGAAATGAATCTATTTTCATGAATAATAATAGAAATTAAATATATTTTATTTTAATTCATGTCATTAAGATTGGATGTTTTAGCTGGAGATAGTGGTGCAGCTTTTAATCCCAGCATTGGAGAAGCTGAGGCAGGAGGATCACAATTTTCAGATCTCAGCCACATAGTGTGACCCTGTCTCAAAGGACCCCCCAAAAAAAACAAAAAAGATTGAATGTTTTATTCAAACATCTTGGAGTCCTGTTCATATTAAAATATTGTGTGCACTCTTTACTGCAGATAAATTGTTGGAAATAATAGCTAGTATCTGTTAAGCACTTAGTATACACCAGGCACTACCATTTGTGTGCTTTCACCAACAGCTCTGTGTTTATCATTTTTATAGATGACAAATCTGGGATACAGAAGGATTAAGTAACTTGCCCAAGGTCACATGCTAGAATTTGGCACATTAGAGATTCAAACCTAAGCTTTTGCATCCAGCACTCTTAAATAATATTCTGATCCTCAAAAATGTTGATATAATGAAAGGTACAGATCATTCCCCCCACATGTCAGTCAGCTTATGGTGCTATGGGAATTGCATTTTGCTGTGATGCTGAAGGCTGTGCTATGGGCATTTCAGATACCCGGAGGGCCACTCATGGTGGACAGGTTTCAGCTGAGCTTTAAGATTAAGACAGACTAGGGAGAAAAACCGGTAGTCCACTCCCAAAACAATTAGCCATTGAAAATCCTATGAATAGAAGAGAAGCACTGTCAAATATAGTGCTGAAAAATGAGCTCCTCAAGATGGAAGACATTCAAGAAATAACTGGAGAAGAGTTACCTCTTCAAAGTAGTTGTTAGGTGCTGTCAAATTGAGTCTGACTGATAGCAACCCTATGTACAACAGAATAAAACACTCCCTGATTCTGTGCCAGACACACAGTCTTTTTTATGTTTAAGCCCATTGTTAGAGACACTGTGTCAATACATGTAGTTGAGGGTCTTCATTTTTTTTGTTGACCTACTACTCTCCCAAACATGATGTCCTTCTCCAGGGATTGGTCCCTCTTGAGTACATGTCCAAAATGCATAAGACTCCATCCAGCCATCATTGCTTCCAAGGAACACTCTGGTCACTAATTCTAGGATGGATCGGTTGGTTCATTTGGCAGTCCCTGGTATATTCAGTACTCATCTCCAGCGCCATAATTCAAAGGCATCAGTTCTTTTCCTGTCTCCCTTATTCAGTGTCCAGCTTTCACAACCATATCATGCGACTGAAAAGACCATGGCATGAGTCAGACACACCTTCATCTTCAATGTGACATCTTAACAACACTTTAAAGAGGTCTTTTGTAACAGCCTTTTCCAATACAATGTCTTTTGATTTCTTAACTGCTGCTTTGGTTGGTGGGTGTTGATTGTAAAACCAAGTAAAGCAAAATCTTGGACAGCCTCAATCTTTTCTCCGTCTATCATGAAGTTGCTTATTGACCCAATTGTAAGGATTTTTGTTTTCTTGATATTGAGGCAGAATCCATACCTGTAGGTTATGTTCTTTGTTCTTTAGCAGTAAATGTTTCAAATCCTCTTCACTTTCAGCAGGCAGAGTTGTGTCATCTGCATAATGCAGGTTGTTAATGAGTCTTCCCCTGATCATGATGCCATGCTCTTCTTTGTAAAGTCTAGCTTCTTGAATTATTTGCTCAGCATAGAGATTGAAGAGGTACTCGAGAGAATAAAGCCCTGACACACACCCTTCCTGACTTTAAACCAGGCATTGTTTCCTTGTTCTGTTTGAATGACTGCCTCCTGGTCCATCTACAGATTTCTCGTGAGTACAATTAAGTGTGCTGGTATTCCCATTCTTCGCAATGTTATCCTTATATGTTATGATCCATACATTCAAATGCCTTTGTGTAGTCAATAAAACATAGGTAGACATCTTTCTGGTATTCTCTGCTTTAGGCCAATAATCATCTGATCTCAGCAATAATGTTGCTGGTTCTACCCCTTTTCTGAATCTAGCTTGATTTCTTCCTGCAGTTCTCTGTCCGTATACTGCTGCAGTCGCTTTTGAATGATCTTTAGCAAAATTTTGCTTGTGTGTGATATTAATGATATCTTTTGATAATTTCCACATTCAGTTGGATTCTCTTTCTTTGAAGAAGGCACACACATGGACCTCTTCCAGTCGGTTGGCCAGGTAGCTGTTTTCCAAATCTATTGTCATAAGTTAGGACCTCTAGTGATACATGTTTGTTGAAACATCTCTATTGGTATTCCATCGATTCCTGGAGCCATGTGTTTCACCAGTTCCTTCAAGGCAGCTTCTACTTCTTCCTTCAGTACCATTGGTTCCTGATCATACCATATCAGGATCATATCCTGATCATATCCGACCTCTTCAAATGGTTGGTCACACACCAATTTCTTTTGGTATAATGGCTCTGTGTATTCCTTCCATCTACTTTTGGTGTTTCTTGCATCATTTAATATTTTCCCTATAGAATCCTTTACTATTGCCACTTGAGGCTTGAATTTTTCTCTTCAGTTTCTTAAGCTTGGGAAAAACAGAGTATGTTCTTCCCTTTTGGTTTTCTATCTCCAGATCTTTGCAAATGTCATTATAATATTTGATTTTGTCTTCTTGAGCTACCCTTTGAAATATTCTGTTTAGTTCCTTAACTTCATCCTATCTTCCTTTTATGTTAGCCGCTTGGCATTCAAGGGCAAGTTTCAGGGTTTCTTTTGAGGTATAATTTGGTCTCTCCTTTTTTCCTGTCTTTTAAATAACCTTTTGCTTTCCTCATGAATGTCGTCTTTAATTTTATGCTACAACTCATCTGGTCTTCTATCATTAGTGTCTAATGCATCAAACCTGTTCTTGAGGTGTTCTCTGAACTCAGGTGGGTATATTCAAGGTCATACCTTGGCTCTCGTACACTTGTTCTAATTTTCTTCAGTTTCAATTTGAACCTGCATATGAGCAGTTGATTGTCTGATTTACAATCAGCACCTGGTCTTGCTCTGACATTTGATATTGAGCTTTTCCATCGTGTCTTTCCACAAATGTAGTCAGTTTGGTTCCTGTATGTTCCATTTGGTGAATTCCATGTGTATATTCACCATTTATGTTAGTGAAAAAATGTATTTGCAATAAAAAGGTCATTGATCTGACAAAATTCTATCATGTAATCTCCAACATCCTTTTAGTTCCTAGGCTATATTTTCCAATTACTGAGGCTTCTTTGTTTTCATCTTTTGCATTTCAGTCACTAGTAATTATCAGTACATCCTGATTGCATATTTGATTTATTTCAGAT
The DNA here is from genome assembly GCA_007922755.1 of Pedetes capensis. Taxonomy (NCBI): domain Eukaryota; kingdom Metazoa; phylum Chordata; class Mammalia; order Rodentia; family Pedetidae; genus Pedetes; species Pedetes capensis. Next base: position 137,488 of record VMDO01003073.1, read on the forward strand.
TGCAGAAACTGGTAAACATCTTTCCTATCTTCATTTGTAGCCTTAGTAGTAGGTGTGTAAATTTGAATAGTAGTCATATTAACTGCCCTTCCTTGTAGGCATATGGATATAATTTTATCACTGACATCATTGTACTTCAGGACACATCATGAGATGTCTTTTTTGATGAATACTACCTCATTTTTCTTTAATCTGTCATTCTTGGCATAGTAGACCACATGATTATCTGATTCAAAATGGCCCATGCCAGTCCATTTAAGCTCACTGATGCCTAGAATGTTGATGTTTATGTGCTCCATTTCCCCTTTGATGATTTCTAATTTTCCTAGATTCATACTATGTACATTCCACATTCTAATTTTTAACAGATGTTTACAGTTGTTCCTCCTCATTTGGATAGTCATCCTTAATGATAGGAATGGAGTAAAGCCTCTGGGCCCTCCTTTTGCTGATGTGGCATGACTCAAGTATGAGAAGATACATATTGACTGCAACAGTGGGCTTTAGAGCATAAAAAGATGGTGTGCATGGCCCAGTGTAGGTTAGTGGTTAGTGTTTCGTCTTGCTGTACTTAGCGTCACTCTGAGTTGGATCTGACTTGTTGGCACCTAACAACAACAACAAAGGTGATTCATAACTAGATGTCACTCTTCTTCATAGTCTACATGCTGGCTTTTATTTGGGGTTAAAAAAAGAAACAAGACAAATAAACCCCAACTTAATTTTTCCTTTTTATTTCCAGATGAACTTATTTACTGAATACAAAAACTTATTATTTCAATTTCCTGTTTTGTTGGGCATTGTGTTGAATTTCACTGTCTCCCTTATGTCATTCCTCTACTTATTTCTTCTGTTTAGAAACAGTGTTGTGCTCTGAACTAAGGTAGATATTACATCTTACAAGCAGATATTACATCTTACAATATTTTGTATTGTTGTTAGGTGCCTTAGAGTTGTGTCTGACTCATAGTGACCCTCATAGGGTTTTCAATGGCTGATTGTTTGGGGATAGCCTCAGGAGTGGATTGCCATGTCCTTCTTCCATTTTTGCAGTGCTGGGAATCAAACTTAGGACCCGAGAGACTGCAGAGCAGCGCTCTACCAACTGAGCTAAATCCCAGCTCTATTTTGTGTTAGAGTTATTAATTTAATTGTCACAGAAATTTATTATTACCATGATTTTTGGAAAATATTGTGTTTTCTTTGAATTGTGTTCTTTTCAGATTTTGAGATATTTAATAATTCACTGGAAGTGTGAAATGGGAATATCAAAAACAGCATTGCTGGAAGGACAGCTAATGATTTCCATAGAAGCACTAAATTCTAAGCACCAGCCAAATTCTCTTCATTGTGTAGCAACTAGTAAGTAAAGGAAAAAATTATTGATATTCTATTTTTGTTTGGTCATGATTTATGTCACAGTTCATGTAAAGATTTCAGTTAGTCATAATCTTTTATCATGTAGTTTAAGAACTCTAATGAGGCTGGGTGCCATGGTGCATGCCTGTAATTTCAGCAACTTGGGAGCTGAGGCAGGAGGATTACAGCCTGTGAAACTTAATAATTCTCTGTCTAAAAAATGGCAAAGAGGCTGGACATGCAGCTCAGTGGTACAGCATTTGCCTAGCATATGCAAGGCTGTGGGATCAATACCTAGTACTACATGAAAAAAAAAGATTTTGTAATAAGTATCTGATGATAGATTTATAAGTGTGTCATACAGAAAGGTGAATAGAATGACTCATATCATGAGATTATTTATTTTACTGGCCTAAATTAAAATTGCTTAACTTAAAATTGTTCTTTGACTTTAGTCAACTGTGGCCAGCATAGCAGGGTTGATTTCAGAAAGTGGAGGACTTCAGCTACAATAGGTTTTAGCAAGAAACCCAAATCCATAGGCATTCTGAGCCTACTGGACTTCTTAGCCTGTCTAGTATATAGAGGATTTTTCTATTATTGTCTCTGATCTTGATGTAATTATGTTTATAATTATTTGCCAGGAAAGGAGGTGATACATACTTAACATAAAACATCAGAACATTACATAAACATATATTATGGAGAGTAAGATCTGGTTATCTGACTCCTTGAGATAATTATTAATTCACATTTAGTATTTATTCCTCTAGATTTTTTCTGTGCATATGTTCATAGTTACCAGTTTTTTTTTGGTTGTTGTTTTGTTTTGTTTTGTGGTACTGGGGGTTGAATCCAGGGCCTCATGTTTGCATGCTTTGTAAGTGCTGTACCTCTGAGCTGCACACCCAGCCTATTTTTTTACTTTTTGAGACAGGGTCTCGCTAAATTATGCAGACTGCCTCTGGTCTTGAACTTGAGATCCTTCCGCCTCTGCCTTCCGAGTCGCTGGGATTACAGGTATGCACCACCAAGCCCAGTTAGTTGCCAGTTTTTGAAAAATGGCATTATACTAAGGCCTATTTCACATGCTTTTTGGTAATGATACTTTGTGGGCAAAATTTCATGTTAGCATGTAGAGATGTACTTCTTTATGTTTTAGAATGTACACACATTTAATTAGTTTTAGGTTTTATCAAATTTTTTCTTGTATTTTTTTCTTATCTTCTTTCTGCAAATTCTATTATTTAGATATTGGATTTCCTAAGCTGATCTCTTTTCTTTGAAGTCTTTTTTTGTCCTATTTTTCTTCTTTTCTACTTTCTATGTAGTTTCTTCAAGCTTTTCTTCCAACCTTTTTTTGTTGAGGATACCTTTCTTTTCTTCTGTATCAGTATCTTTTGGTCTTTTCTCTTGTTAAAAGATCTTTCTCTTGGTAAAAGATCTTCTAGTCTTTTACAAGGTGAGTAAAAGCCTAACTACCAGCACTCTGGGAGTGAGGAAAAGGGGAGTGTTGGGTTATTTCAGTGTTCCTTGTTTATGTTTCTTCAACCCATTTGTTTTATTTTTAGCTATTCTAAATTTTTGTTTCAGTACTGGGTGTTGAAACCAGGGCTTCATGCATGCTAGGCAAGCCCTCCACCACTGAGCTGCACCATAGCCCCTTTTTAAAAAAATCTTTTTATTTTTGAGGTGAGGTCTTGCTAACTTGCACAGGCTGTCTCTGGTCTTGCCCTGTGATCCTCTTACCTTAGTCTCCCAAGTTGCCGGGATTATAGATAGGCACCAAAACACTTACCTTCAAGTTATTTCATGGCCTTTCTTTTTGTCCTTTAAAATCCAATTCCTCAGATCTCCTAAATTTTTTCCTAAGAGTTCTTTTGATTTTAATTCCTAGAATTTTATTAGAATTATCTTTGTCTCTTATTCACTATACTTACAGGTTTATGACTTTTAAAAAATCTCTTGTTTTATCAAAGTTTCACAAAAGAGTAATGCATGTGCATGTTCAATCTACTTTCTTTATCTGGAAGTGTGAGGTAGTGTCTTTTAAGTTGGTTTGAAATCTCTGATGAGGAAGACTCATGTATTTGTTATCTAGGGCTGCTGTAACAAAGTATGACTAACGGCGTAGCTTAAACCAAAACAAATTTATTCTCTTAGAGTTCTGGCGACCAGAAGCGCAAAATCAAGGTCTAAGTGGAGAGTTGGTTTCTTCTGGAGACTCTGAGGGAAAAAAAATCTGTTCCATGACTCTCTCCTTGGTTATGGGAATTGCCAACAATCCTTCCTGTTTCTTGGCTTGTATATGTATCATTCTGTCTTCACAGTACATTTTTTGTATTTTCTGTGATTATGTCTTTTCCTGGGGCTGGGGGTTAGCTCAGTTGGTAGAGTGCTGCTCTGTGCTCTCTGAGGTTCAATCCCTAGCACCACAAAAATGGGGGAAGGATGGGGCAACCCATTCCCGAAACAATCAGCCATTGAAAACTCATATGAATAGCAGAGAAGCACTGACCAGTGCCAGGCATGGCACAGTGTCAGGGAGTGTTTTGTTCTGTTGTATATAAGGTCACTATGAGTTGGACCAGACTTGATGGCACCTAACTGTGGGGCTTGCTCCTCACCAGTCTGGCCCGGATGTTCTGACGGGAGGTGTGGCCCCACACACAGATAACAATACTTAACTATTCAGGACCCTTGGGTGAGGGGCACGGACTCCTACGGCCCTCAGAATCACCAGTAGAGGGGAGAAAGGAAAAGCCTCAGGCACTTTTGCCTTGCAGGGGGACAAATAGCTCTTTATTGCCTCTCCACCCTACAAGGGCTGAGAGGAACCCAAAGTGAAAATAGCTCAATGCTAACAGTTATATCAGCTCTGTTGCTGCCTCAAGGGCAGTGGTGGCTCTTCTGCCTCCGGCCCTGGGACCAGAGACTGTCCTGAGCTTCAGCCTCTTGGCACTGGGTCCAAGAGGCTTTTCTCATCTTGATTGTAGTCCATCTTTCCTTGAGTGCGCCATCTGGTTGTCTGTGGTCATTGTCTTCTTGGTCTGGTGGTGGAGAGAGTTAGTGTCACCTTGATGGTCAAATCCAGAGAGATGGTCTTCCTTCAAGGATCATCAGTGAAAGAAAGAACAAGGTGCTGCACTTGCAGCTACTTTTATAGGAGGCTCAACCAATCACATTTGAGTTGTTTGTCCTTTAAATGTCCAATCAGGTTGGGAGGTTCATGAAAGGTTTTGTACAAATGTCCAATCAAGTTACTTTCACTTTCCCTAGATTTCTAATATACAAACCAGATCTTCAAAAGCCGTTTTCCCAGTTTTGGGGTTTTTACCAATTTCCTCCCAATTTTTCCCCACACCTAACAACAACAGCATCCAACAACAGCATCCAACAACAATAATGCCTTTACTTGACAGCACCTAACAGCAATGTCTTTACATAGCCATTTTATAAGGACATCAGTCAGTTGGATTTAGAGCTATTGTAATCCAGTTATATCTGTTTAGTACTTTAAAATATTTTAGGGGTACACAATTCACCCCATAATAAAGTAGCAAAAAATTTTTAAGAGATGGGGGACCAGGTGTGGTGGTCTTGCAAAGTTATGCAAACTGCCTCTAGCCTTGAGCCTGCAGTCCTTTTGCCTCAGCTCCTATGTCTCTGGGATAACAGATGTGTGCCATGCCACCTGGCTAACACTCCCCTCTTTTAATATTATCTTCTATTTTCTGTATAGGGAATTTGGGGGAATACTTTAAAAATATGTATTTTGCAGGTAAGTTTGTCTTGTTGTCTTTGTACCTGAAGGATAGTGCCTTATTATTTCAGTACTGACACATTAGATGTATAGCTGAAAATTAGAGGCTGGATAATATGTTGAGCAGATAAAGTGATTGTTGTCTTGGAGCACGTTCAGCCTGTTTTCAACAATTATTGATATGGTAGTTGTTAAAACTAAGGAAGGGTGTTAGAGGAAACAATGTGACATGCAGTTGAGAAACACCATGAGCATACAACGGGGTAGGTGGATTGTGGGTTTTTTCTTCTAGTTAATGTTCTGGCTCCTTATTAATCACTAGTGTAGGCCTGCCACCACGTGTCATTCCTGTCCCAGTGACTCACTCTCCTGTATGCCTATGAGGAACATTAAGGAAAAAACATTTTGTTTTTTGTTTTGCTTTTGTGATACCTGGGGGTTGAACCCAGGGCCTCGCACATACTTTGCAAGAGCTCTACCACTAGGCTGCACCCCTAACCCCAGTCCATTTTTAATTTTTTGAGTTAGGGTCTCACCAAGTTATATAGACTGCCTCTGGTCTTAAACTTGTAATCCTCCTGCCTCTGCCTCCTAAATCGCTGGGATTACAGACACGCACTACTAGACCCAGCCAAGGAAAAAAAAGGTTTTTTTTTTGTTGTTTTTTTGTTTTTTTTTTTTAACGGTGCTGAGGACCGAACCCAGGGCTTTGTACTTGCGAGGCAAGCGTTCTACCATTGAGCTAAATCCCCAACCCCGAAAAAAAAGGTTTTAAAGGACTGTTTTTTTTTAAATGTTCTGTACTACTTAGGCTCTGATCTTTTGAAGAGTGTGTCATTTGCCCATAATCATCTAACATCTGGAGATCTGGAGCATTATTCTTCACTAGAACCTTTTGTGATGATGGATATGTTCTGTATCTTTGCTGTTTAATAGACTAGTCACACGTGGCTGTTGACCACTTATAATTTGGGTATTGTGATTGAGAACTGAATGTTTAATTTAATTTAGTTAAATAGCCACATGCAGCTGCTGGCTACTGTAATGGATGGTATACATTTAGAGAATGGTGTTGCCTCTCACTCTAGTTCAGTGATTCTCAACCTTTTCTCCCTGCACACACAATATACATTTTTTTGAAGGAGAGACACATTTCTATCGGTTCCTATGGAAGTGATTCTTAGATTTGCTCTCTCTCTTTTTTTTTTTTTTGTGGTGCTGGGGGTTGAACCTATGGTATCACATTTGCATGCTTTGCAAGTGCTGTACCACTGAGCTGCACCCCTAGCTGCACCCACTTTTTTTTCTTTTTTTACTTTTTGAGACAGGGCCTTGGTAAATTACACAGACTGCCTCTGGTCTCGAACTTGCAGTCCTCTTGCCTCTACCTCCTGAGTCGCTGAGATTACAGGCGTGTGCTACCACACCATGTTTGTGATTCTTAGATTCTTAACTATGGGGTCACATTTCTTTGGGGAAGGAAATGTTAATTTGGAAAAGAAAAGAGCTCTCAGGTGGTTCTGATCTTTTTTCCTTCTTAAGCACCTGCTTCCATTTTCATCTTCTGCCCCTAAGAATTAATTGCTCTAAATGTTCTAATGTTTAGATTGAGAACCATAGGTACAAGGAATTCTTACCAGACTGCTTAGTAAAACATCTTCTATTTAAGAGTAAAAATGGTTAAAAGAAAGGTCAAAATTTTAGTTGAGTCTTACATTGAAATAAGTTATTGATTGGCATTATTACCCTGCTTATTAGCTGCAATTTGCAGTTTTCCCATAATCCTCTTCTGGGAGGTATTTGTTGTTGTGGTTAGGTACTGTAAAGTGTGGTCTGACTCATAGCGACCCTATGTCCAACAGAATGAAACACTTCCTGTAGTTTCTAAAAGGGCAGTCCTGGTGTTGATTATAGGTAGGTTTTGAATATAGGTAAGACACAACAACACAAAAACCCCTGTCATTAGGCTATCACCTCCAATAAGTTATTCTGCCCTCAAACAGTCATTTTACCTTATTGTGCTTCTTTGGTGCTTTTATTTTTTACTGAACTGATTAGCAGGGTCTCTCTTTAGTGTTCTGCATCTATCAGCAATGTTTTCAGACTCCTGTTTGATTTTTTAAAAATAAAATCTATTTGATTGTCTTATTTGTGATATTTCTTTGTATTTTGCTTCTTATAGTTGCTCCTGCAAGAAGCATTTATGGTGGCTTGATCCTCAAGAAGTTCCTAAAAGGTAAAGAATTACCCATCTTCTGTGAGACTCAATCTCTTCCTGACAGTGAATTTGGTATTTTCTGAAATAGATTTATACTGAAAGGTAGAGATCCCATGTTTAATAAATAAAAATAAAGGATGCCCACTTAAGTTTGAATTTCAGATAACCAAAAATTTTTTGGTATAGATATGTTATAAATAAATAACTCTGCTGGGTACAGTGGGTCATACCTGTCAGCTCAGTGACTCAAGTGGCAGAGGTGGGAGGATCACAGGTCCAAGGCTAGAGGCAGCCTGTCTGAGAAAATAATCAGCCATTGAAAACTCTATGAGGGTGGTTATGAGTTGGACCTGACTCAATGGCACCTAACAACAACAATTATGATTTTTAACTAAATTAATCTATTTTATGGTGAAACAAGGAGGTAAATAATTGAGAACTGTCAGGGTAGAGAACTATAGCAGAGTAGAGAAGCTCATGCATAAACATGCAACTTTCTACTGCTCCATACATCTTTTTGGAACTTTGTTACAATGGTAAAAATGTATACTCAGCCACAAATGTGTTCCAAAGATAGAGCTAATCTATAGAATGTAAAAATAAGAACCAAAAGTATATAGGCCTAAAATTATGCTTAATAATCAATGTTTCAGTGTTCTGTCTTACTTAGAAATTATCTAAGTAGCTACTAATTATTCATTCATAATTTAATTTATTGGGGCTGGGATTTAGCTCAGTTGGTAGAGCACCGCTCTGCAGTCTCTGATTCCCAAGACTGCAAAAATGGGAGAAGGACCTGGCAATCCACTCCCTAGGCAATCCCGAAATAGCCATTGGAAACCCTATGAGGTTGTCTTTCTAGGTCTGGCTTATTTCATTTAAAATGATGATCTATAGTTCCATCCATCTTTTTCCAGCAAATGCCATGATTTTGTCCTTTTTAGTGGCTGAATAAAAGTCCATGTGTATATATACCACAATTTTCTTGTCCACTTATCTGTTGATGGGCATCTAGGTTGATTCCATATCTTGGCTATCATGAATAATGCCATGATAAACATGGATGAGCAAGTATCTCTGTGGTATATTGACTTATATTCCTCTAGATATATATCCAGGAATAGTATAACCAGGTCATATGGTAGTTCTATTTTTAGTATTTTGAGGAACCTCCAAACTGATTTCCATAGTGGCTGCAACAACCTGCATTCCCACCAGCAATATAATAGAGTTCCTTTCTCCATGCATCCTCGCTGGCATTTATTATTGTTTTGTTGATGCTAGTTGTTCTGACTGGGTTGGGATGGTATCTCAATATAGTTTTGATTTGCATTTTCCTGATGGCTAAGGGTGTAGAACATTTTTTCATATGATTGCTGGCTATTTTATATTTTTTCTTTTGAGAAGACTCTGTGCAGTTCTTTTATCCATTTTTTGATTGGATACTTTGCCTTTATGGTGTTTAGTTTTTTTTTTAGTTCTTTATATATTCTAGATATTAATCCTATGTCTGATGTATAGTTGGCAAAGTTTTTTTCCCCATTTTGTAGGGTGTCTCTTCACTCTGATAAGTTGTGTCCTTTGCTATGCAAAAGCTTTTTAATTTAATGCAATCCCACATGTCAATTCTTGCTATTGTTTCCTGTGCTATTGGAGTCCTATTCAGAAAGTCCTTGCTTATACCTATGTTTTGAGGTGTTTTCCCTATGTTTTCTTCTAGCAGTTTCAAAGTTTTAGGTTTTACATTATGGTCTTTGATACATTTGAACTGACTTTTGTACAATGTGAGAGAGAAGGATTTAGTTTCAGTCTTCTACATGAGGATATCCAGTTCTTCCAGCACCTTTTGTTGAAGAGGGTGTCTTTTCTCCACCTTATATTTTTGGGACCTTTGTTGAATATCAGGTGGCTATTGCTGCCTGGATTTATTTTTGAATCCTCTATTCTGTTCCATTGGTGTACATGTCTGTTTTTGTGCTAGTACCATGCAGTTTTTGTTATAGCTTTGTAGTATAGTTTGAAATCAGGAATTGTGATGTCCCCTGCATTGTTCTTCCTGCTTAGGATAGCTTTAGCAGTTGGGGCCTTTTGTGCTTCTATATGAATTTCAGGATTGTTTTCTCTATTTGTGAAGAATGCCATTCAGATTTTGATGGGGATTACATTGAATTTGTAGATTGCTTTCAGTAATATAACCGTTTTCACAATATCAATTCTTCTGATCCATGAACATGGGAGATTTTTTTCACCTCCTAATGTCTTCTTCAATTTCATTGTTTTTAGTTTTTTAGTTTTAAAATGTTCATTATCAAGTTCTTTCACCTTCTTGGTTAGGTTTATTCCCAGGTATTTTTATTTTGAAGCTATTGTGAATGGGATTGTTTTCCTGTTTTTTTTCTCTACCTGGTCATTATTAGTGTACAGAAAAAGTACTGATTTATATACATTGATTTTGTATCCTGCTACTTTTCTGAAAGTTTTTATTAGTTTTAAGAGTTTTTTGGTGGAGTCTTCAGGGTCTTTTAAGTATAGGATCATATTGTCTGCAAATAGGGATAATTTGACTTCTTTTACTATTTGGATCCTTTTATTTCTTTCTCTTTTCTTATTGCTGTGGCTAAAAGTTCAATTACTACATTGAGCAGCAGTGGAAACTGGACACTCTTGTTCCTGATTTTAGGACAAATCCTTCCATTTTTCCCATTTAGTATAATGTTGGCTATAGGTTTTTCATATATTGCCTTTATTATGTTGAGATTGTTGTTAGGTGCTGTCAGGTTGGGTCTAACTCATAGTGACCCTATGGATAACAGAACAAAACACTCCCCAGCACTGTGCCATACCCTGCTCTATGTCAGTACTTCTCTGCTATTCATGGAGTTTTTAATGGCTGATTGGGGACTGTTCTGAGTGTGGGTTGCTAGGTCTCTCTCCCATTTTTGTGGTGCTGGGGATTGAGCCCGGGGCCTCAGAGAGTACAGAGAAGCACTCTACCAATTGAGTTAAACTTCCACCAGTTCCTAGTTTCTTCAAGGCTCCTATCATGAAATGATGTTGAACTTTATCAAAGGCCTTTTCTGCATCTATTAATAGGATCATGTGATTTCTATTTCTGAGTTTATTTATATGCTATATTACATTTATTTTCTTGCATATGTTGAGCCAGCCTTACATCCCTGGAATGAAACCAATCTGATCATAGTGTGTGATCTTTTAAATGTGTTGGTGAAGTCGATTTGCAAGTATTAAGGATTTTTGCATCTAGATTCATCAAGAAAATTGGTCTGTAGTTTTCCTTTTCTGAAGTATCCTTATCTGATTTTGGTATTAGGGTAATTCTGGCTTCATAGAATGAGTATGGTAGTGTTCCTTCCATTTGTATTTTAGGGAATAATTTGAGAAGCATTGGTGTTAATTCTTTAAAGGTGTTGCAGAATTCAGCTATGATTCCATCTGGTCCTGGGTTTTTCTTTATTTGGGACTCTTTATTAATGCTTTGATTTAGCTGCTCAGTATAGGTCTGTTTAAGTTGTTTATATCCTCTTGATTTAATTTTGGCAGGTCATATGTGTCTAGGAATTTCTCTCTCTCATTTAACTTTTCCATGTTTTTGGAATGTATTTTTTCAAAGTATTCCCCAATGATTCTTTTGGTTTCATTTGTATCTGTTGTAATGTTCCATTTTTTGCCTTTAATGTTCTTAATTTGAATCTTCTCTCTCTTTCCTTTGGTTAATTTTACTAAGGGTTTGTCGAACTTGTTTCTCTCTTCAAAGAACCAGGTCTTTGTTTTGTGAGTTCTTATTGTGGTTTTTTTTTTTTTTTTTGTCTCCATTTCATTAATTTCTACTCTGATCTTTATTATTCCTTTTTGTCTATTGATTTCGGGTTTTGTTTGTTTTTCTTTTTCTAAGATCTTGAGATGCATCATTATTTGAGCCTGCTGTGGTTTTTTTATTATAGGCACTTATAGCTATAAACTTCCCTCTTAGAAGCATCTTTATTGTATCCCAAAGGTTCTGCTAAGTTGTTCATTTGATTCTAAGAATTTTTAAATTTCCTCTCTGATTTCTTCAGGTATCCATTGTTCATTTAAGGATATATTGTTCATTCTCCCTCCATATATTTGTATAATTTTTGTAATTTCTCTTACTGTTCATTTCCCGTTTTATTCCATTATGGCCTAATAAGATACATGAAATTATTTCTGTTTTTCTGTATTTGTTAAGACTTGATTTATGGCTTAAAATGTGATATATTTTAGAGAAAATTCCATGGGCTGTTGAGAAGAATGAGCATTCTATAGCTTTTGGGTAGAATAGTCTATAGATGTCTGTTAAGTCCATTTGATCTATTGTGTTTAACTCTGAAATTTCTTTGTTGATTTTTTTCTCTTATGTTTGTACTTATATGTTAATTTCTCCATTGTACTGCCTCATTAAGCCTAGGCTTAGAAGAAAAGGAGAATCAGCTTATTGTCCTGGTGAATTGCTCTGATTCTGAGACTTTTGGAAGATTGAATCCATGTTAAGAATCATGGTTTAACTGCCTTAAAATCATCTAGCTTATTAATCAATTTTTAATTGTTCTTTTTTATTTGGATTGTTCCCTTGGGATGATGCAGAGAATGGAAAGATCATTTTTAATGCTACTGCTCCAGTTAATATGTATGAAAGTGCTTTGAAAGACGCGGAAATCCATTTAAATAAATAGAGTATATTATGAGCACTAGGAAGAATACAGGAGTATTTCCTGAAATATAAACCCATAGTTAATATGCTTATACAAGGAGTGGTCAGATTATACATAAGCCTGCTTCTTCAATTAATATTTGTGAAAGTGCTTTGAAAAAAATGAAAAGTTCATAATAACAAGGGGATGGATTTATTTTCATTGTTACTACTGGGGAGGAGGAATTGAGTGTCATTTACAGAGTAAATTCCTATTTATTATGCTAATACAAATTTTAGACAATTTATGTCATGGTGACTTAGTTTTAACTGTTATTTTAAAAGCTCAAAGCAATTTTATTTGATTTGTTTTTATACTTTTGTGATTAAGAGTAGGTATCTCTTTGTACAAATATAAGGTATTGCACATCAAGTATATGATAAAAATTGAGTCATTTGTTCATGGTCAGCCATATTTAGTAGCCAACTGCAGCCTACATCTTCAGCTGTTAGGACTCATGATACTAATCTCCACGCCATAATACTACTTATTCATACTAATTATTAATAAAAGTTACTCAGTGAGCTCACCAAGGAAATTGGTCAAGACTAAGACTTGAATCCCTTAGCTCCCTGCCTTATGTACCATTAATTATTCCTTTATTACTGTTATTATTTATTAAACATTCCTGTAATACTATTACCAAACTGCTTTAAATTGGTCAATTCAGTAATCTTTATACTGTTTAATTAGCTTCATCAGGGAGTGTCTGAAAAGCTGGTTCATTAATCATCAGGTTTTCAGATGCTAAAGAATTAAGTATCTATACAGATTTAATTGTATGCCTTTGAATTCAGTGTAACTATACTGTCATCTTTATTGCTCAGTGGATTTCTGTTAGTACTTAGAATAAAGTCATCTCTTCTTTTTTCATTTTTGTGGTACAGTTGGGTTGAACCAAGAGCCTCATGCAAGCATTCTGCTGAACTGCACCCTCAGTCCATTTTTTTTTTTACTTTTTATTTTGAGTCAGGGTCTTGCTAAGTTGCTCAGGCTGCCTCTGGCCTAGAACTCACAGTCCTCCTGCCTCTGCTTCCCAAATTGCTGAGATTATAGGTGTGCAGCACCATACCTGGTTTAAAGTAACCTTTTTTAAGGGGAATTTTCCTGTTGTGAAGCCATCCAGCTTCAGTTTTCTTTACTCTTCAATCTTTTCTATCAGGGTTGTATCAAGGTACTTTTTCGATGGACCTGGAATACGTCAGATTGTTTCTTGTACAAAATTGGCTTATGTTTTGGGGTACCTTATTTCTGCTGGATTAATAAATGGCCAAGGTCATCTCTCTATATTCCTGCCTCTTTACTGGTTTATGTTTTACTTTTATCACAAGGGCAGCAAGATATAGGGGATATATCATGATTTTTGCTTGCTGCTTTTAGCTACACTTGTGAGGAAAAAACAGAGCAAAAGGTATAGCAGAAAAATCTGGAAAATGTGAAGTTTAAAGAGGAAAACTGCAGTTTGTCTAAGATTACTGTGAACATGACTGATGACTAGTTCAGGCAAGGAGGCCTTAATTGTTAAGAGACAAGCTGCAGTAAAGGGAAGCCTCAATCTTTTTCCTGTGACAGTAGAAATCTCCTCAGGGAATTTACAAAGAACTCAAGAAAGCAAATCCGCTCTGGAGGATTCAAATTTGATTGTTAAGGTACCTTTGATGAAACCATGACCAGGTGGGCACGAGTTTCTACCACACATAATAAGAGACCCTTGCCTGCAACGTCATGGGAGGATATGAAGAAGGGGTCCTTTGAAGGAACGAGCCAAAACTTACCAAAGCATAAACAATTTGAAGCCAATAGGCTGTCCCTTAAAAATGATGCACCACAGGCAAAACATAAAAAGAACAAAAGGAAAAAAGAATACCTAAATGAAGATGTGAATGGATTCATGGAATACTTGAGACAGAACTCACAGATGGTTCACAATGGAGAGATGATAGCAACAGACAGCCAGGAAATGAGGGAAGAAATTGCAGTTGCTTTAAAGAAAGATAGTCGACGGGAAGGAAGACGATTAAAAAGACAAGCAGCAAAGAAAAATGCAATGGT